>JAECUM010014750.1:0-20109 GCA_016617855.1 Megalonaias nervosa
TCTTCCTCACTTTTCCTCGTCTTCTTTTCTTTTCTGTCTTCTCTCTCTGAAGGTGTTGGGGTTCTTCTTTTGCCGAGGGTACATATTTTTCTTCCTTCTCCTCCTGCTCCTGGTTTTTTCTAGGGCAGTCTGAAGACCAATGTCCGTTCTCTTGGCAACGATAACAGATATCCTACCTTTTTGTCTCTTTTGACACTGGTCTTGCTTTTTGACAGCCAGGATATTCTGTAGCCCAGTTCCCTTTCTTCTGACAGATATAGCAAGTATCTTGACTTTTATCTCGAAAGGAGGGAGAGTAGTCCGTCGGCTTGTCTGAAGAAAACTTTCTTATGACACCTTACAAAGCTCTAATCAGAAGTTCCACCTCTGTGGGCTCTTCCATCGTGCTGATCGGGTTGAGAGTGAAATGAATACTGAGAGAGAAGTCACCAGCCCTTTATATATATACACTGAGCCTGACATGGATGTGTAGGGGTCCATGGCGTTTCAAATGTAGTCATTTGACTTTTTTGCAGTCAAGATGAAACGATCGCATCATTTCGTAAAGAAAGGAGAAGAAAGTAAGAGGCAGAAACGTGATTTATCGACTCGCACAGTAGCTGAAGACTTGGCTCAAATTCATGCCAGCGATTTTGAAGATGAGATGAGTGAGCCAGAATCCAGATCCAGAGAGTCTATACCAAGTCAAAGTCCATCACCACCAGTAAACCCTAAAACTTACTACCACATTCGAGAGACAGAAAAACACTCTTCTAGAAAATTTTGAACCACAGCCTACACATACACGGTGAAGTTTAAAGATTTCGAGTCCGACGTATTGCTGGAGAAAGCAGAGGGGTTCATCAGCGATGTGTTGGATTCTTTGTTAACCACACTGAAACAGCAATGTGAAGCCAAAGAAGACGATCACTTGAGACTTTCCATTCATCAAGACAGTTTGAAGTCCCCCGTTTCGATCGAGTTTAGCAGTCTGGCAAAATTGACACCTTCCAAAGTTATGGACAAGATTCAACGTTTCACATCACTGACGGAAAAGCGACATCGTTCATGACCCACGTGTCTCTTCCCAAAGGGACGGAACAACCCAAAAAGGTGTTATTGGTGGACGACCTTTGCAGCATCAGGCGCAGCTTCGTCCGAATCAAGACCAGATGTGCTTAGCCAGTGCCATTGTGGTGGGACGAACGTATGCCGACAACAACGACACGGCAGAATGGAAAAGAGCCTGGCAAACTATTCAGAAATCTAGCCGAGTCAAACAACGAAGAGAAGCAGAATTCCAGTTACAGCAAACGGGGATATACAAAGACACTACCTGTGGCATTCCTGAAGTGCAAAAATTGCAAGACGTCTTGGCTCCACGCTACGCCTTCAAAGTGAACCCTCAAGAAGTGCGTGGACCTCTGTTGTTTCGAGGCAAAGATTTCAAAGACAGAAAATAGATTCACGTCTATCATCACGATGAAGATTTTGATGCCATAACCAATATCACTGGATTCCTGGAGTACGGTTATTACTGTGAGAAATGTGACTATGGCTATAACAATTGAGAGCAACACAAGCATTGCGGATCGAAATGTGAGGGATGTTTGGCCTCTAAACCCTGTCTTGAGGAAGGACAAGAACTAATGTATTGCCCAGGATGTCAGCGCACGTTTGTCAGTCCAACTTATTACCAACAACATCTAAAGACGCAAGGTTCACAGCAGAAATGTGCTTGTCAACTCCTGAGATTGTTCCCTACTTGTAAACAAGGCATACGCACCAATATTGCCAAGGATCACGTCTGTTCAGAAAAGATGCGATGTCATATTTGTCGCCAAATCGTGGACTTGGAACATCAATGCTACACTAAAAATAAAACATTCCAAACATGAAGAGGAAGAAAATGACCAGAAGAAGAAAGGCAAATTGCATTCACATTCCTAATTCTGCGTGGCTCACCGAGCGTGTGAGAAGTGCATATAAGAACCTATCTTTAGTCACTGCCCTCACTGCAGCAAGATTCCTGGAGGACGTGAAAAAATATTTTGGGGACCAAACACGCTAGCTGATTTTGCCCAATTGATCTTAAACCCTATCGACGAGACATGGATTCAAGAGGACATTGAACGTTACAGAAATTTGTCATCGCTATGCCACGGTGATGGCTCACAATTTCTCGGGATACGATGAACAGTTTCTTTTGAGAGACTATACGTAACAAAGTACCGAACGACCTAAAGTGACTTTGAACGGAGCCAAAATCATCTCCATGCAAGTGGCCCAAGTGCAGATTAAAGATTCGATGAGTTACTTGGCCATGCCTTTGAGTTGCATGCCTAAAACGTTTGGAATGACAGAAATGGCCAAATGCTATTTTCCGCACTTTTTCAATACCGAAGCCAATTAACACGCTGTTCTACCCATTTACCTGAGGCTAACTACTATTACCCCGACAACATGCTTACCGAAGAACGAGAAGCTTTCTACGTTTCGTACCACACTCACGCCTCGAACCCTTTCGACTTTCAAGAAGAAATGTTATAATATTGTCTTTCCGACGTGGACATTTAACGGCGTTACTTTGGAAAAGTTTGAGAACTGTTCCTGGAGCACGGAGGGATCGACCCTTTGAAAGTAGCTTGCACCATTGCCAAAGCGTGTTTCTTAGTGTACCGCCAACGATTCACGCCCGAAGACACCTTGGCTGTCATAAGTCCTCAAACGACGAACTTTGTCAAACATCAATACTCGGTCAAAGCCCTACGATGGCTAAATTACTTGTGCGACAAGGAAGACAAATGGATCCAACACGCTCGCAACGGAGGAGGCGAAAAAAGCCATCGGATGCTATTCAGTGGATGGTTGGGACTTAGAAAACCCCAAGATCGTGTACGAGTTTAACTGGTGCTAATTTCACGGATGTCCCATCTTCTACCCTGAACGTAAGACGACAAATCAGTTTTTACAACGGACCATGGAAGACTTGTACCAGGCCACTTGTCAGCTACGACTGAAGTTAAAAGAGCAAGGACGCCAAGTGGTAGAAATGTGGGAACACGAGTACGATAACCGTTTGAAAAGCGACCCCGAGTTTAAACACATGGTGGAACGTTACATGCTGGTGGACCCTCTGAACCCGAGGGACAGTTTGTATGATGGACGGATGAATGCCACCTGTTTGCTGTACCAAGCCGACGAGGAGAAAGGACAGGAAATCAAATACTTGGACGTGTGTTCTCAGTATCCGTATGTGTGCAAATATTGTCACTTTCCCGCAGGTCACCCGCAATTGCTGACGGAACATATTGACCTGCACAACATTCGCCAATACGAAGGATTGATCAAGTGCAAAGCCTTGCCTCCCACGAACTTGTACCATCCCGTTTTCCCTCATCATTGCCAAGGAAAACTGATGTTTCCCTTGTGCCGTACTTGTGCCGAAACGTGCAACCAAGACCAACCTTGTCCGCACACTCAGGAAGAACGCGCCTTGACAGGAATTTGGGTTAGCGTGGAATTGTTCAAAGCTCTGGACCTGGGATACCAGCTGTAAGTTGTGTACGAAATTTACCACTTTCCCAAGACAGAAAAATACCACAAGGGCGACGAGACACAAAAAAACATTTTTGCAGACTACGTGAATGCCTTTTTAAAACTGAAACAAGAAGCCAGCGGCTATATTTCCTGGTGCCACACTCCTGAAGGCCAAAAGAAATTCAAACAGAAATACTGGGAGCAGGAAGGCATCACTTTAGACCACATCGAGAAAAACGAAGGAAGGCGATCGTTTGCCAAAGTGATGTTAAATTGTTTGTGGGGGAAAATGGCACAATGGTCGCATTTACCCAAGACGGAGTATTTGACAGAACCTTCCCGCTACTTCCAGATGATTCACGACAAAACCAAATACATGAAACACGTGGACGTCGTTCTTGAGGACTTGATCTTGGTCACTTACGAAGAAGACCTGGACTTTGTAGAAGCCGACGAATTTGGAAATGTCATCATTGCGGCTTACGTGACAGCCCATGCTCGTTTTAAAACTGTACGAAGCTTTAGAAGTGTTAGGAAATCGTGTGCTGTATTTTAACATGGACAGTTGCATCAACATTGATCGCCTGGGTCAACAACATCCTAACATCGAAAGAGACCATTTAGGAACCTGGACGGACGAGCATCCCGACGACAAGATTCTAAGTTTTGCATGTTTCAGCCCCAAAAATTACGGCTACGAATACCGGGACAAACAAGGAGAAGTTCACACGGAGTGTAAAGTGAAAGGATTGACTCTCAATTATCGCACCAGTCGACTGGTGAACTTTGGTATCTTGAAAGAAGCCTTGCAGTCTGGACAGGATGGAAACTTTAAAGTAACCACCCATGAGCCGCACAAGATTGTACGTTTACCCTCACACCAAATTGTCAGTCGGTCTTTGGAAAAATTATATCAAATCGTGCACCAGAAGCGAGTACGGCTTCCCAACCACTTCACTTTACCGTACGGTCACATCGATATTGGTCAACATATAAAAAGGGACAACGTCCAAAACCGATAGTTCATTGTGATTACAATTGTCAAGCGAGTAAGATGAATCCTTTCAAACAGACACAGTTCAAGTTCAATGATGCTCAAGTGGAGTGCGATGCTGTGCCTTGCGATTGCAGGGATGCCGTACGCTGTAACATCAGCGATTCAGTATCACAACATGTGAACTTTGCTATGACTAGACCTACCATGGAAAGTGGTGCTGTGCGTGTCAAACCTGACGGATGCAAAAGCGATGCCACTCGTCAACATTCACCTTTTCACTTTACTGGTTTTCATGGTGGATGTTATCATTATGAAACCATGAGGTTATCATCCTACGGATGTCATTCCAAACTGAGTAAACTCCTGCGGATTTCACCTTACCTTTATCGAAATCAACCTGTGAAAGACGAATATTCGTTTCCTGTGAGTTTTCCAAAATACTGCGACTTTGAAAGTCGATTCCAAACCTTCCGAGGAAAATGGCCAAAATATCTGGGAGGACCCACCCCCGATGAATTAGCCAGAGCCGGATTTATCTACTTGGGCGAAAGGGATAAAGTCAAGTGCTTCAGTTGTGGTGTGTCACTTCACGAGTGGGAACAGAAAGATTCCGCTTACCTGGAACATGCTCGATGGTCTCCGGATTGTCACTACCTACTTTTAATTTGACCTTGTCATTGAAGTGGGCATACCATGTCGTTTAAGAAACCAGCTGCTTAGCTAGGAGTCAAACGTTGGACATCACCTAGACAAGTATTTAAACCCCATTTGAAAAATAATCTTCAAACATTACCAAACGAATTGCAAGAGAAGATCTACAAGGAAGTTTCGCTGGAACTTGCCAGAGCCAAATCTCAATGGGTGACTTTAGAACTTTTATGTCGAGAAAGTCACAAGAGAAAATAGACAAAAGTCTACAAACAAGTCAGATTTCTCTGGATCGAAGGTGAGTTCTTCCGATTATTCCGCTTTAGACCATTTACATTAGAAGATTTTTTGACATTCTTGACCAATTCCTGGAATGGCAGTGGTCAGAAATTACTCACTACATTCGCTACTTTCGCTCTAGGAGACGTGTTTGACTGACATAGTTATGGATACTTTACAAGAGAACATTCATGGTTTGCCTGTGGAGTTGAGAGAACGCATTTACCGCGAGTTGGTCAAAATACAAGTGAAACACAAAGAACAATTGCATCCGTTACCTCACCGATGTTTGAACCACTGGTATCTGAATGCTATAAGAGGACTGATTCTGATGAAACTGTTGCAGTGGTCAGACATTGATCAACTACTCGTGGGCGAGAAGGATTAGTTTGTTACTGATTATGTTTACTGCAAGGTAGACATACTGCAATGAATTCCAGAAGAGTTAGAGGGTTACCAAACTCTTTTACACAATGTAAACTTAGTTCAAGAGGACACTTCTGAACGGTGTTTGATGTGCAAGTTAGTGACTAAACAATTTAGATTTGCCACTGGAGTACGACCATCTCTGTACAGAAAGTACACTTATTGCCTCCGACAAAAAGAGGTATAAAAACGGACTACCATGTCCGGACTACCATGTACCTTTATCATTTGCGGACTACCATGTCCGGACTACCATGTCCCGACCTTTATCATTCGCGATACTACACATTCCGTTGAAGGAAATCAATGACACTATTCAAACGGTGGAGGATTACCAACACCTATTACGAGAACTGTGTCCATTGAATTGGGGTCGCCGTGTAGTGTGTGTCTTGTGATTTGCTTTCTGGGATTTCGATTACAAGCCGATTCTTTGTGGACTCCTTACGAACAGTACATACCACTCCAAAAAGCACGAAAGTGGTCCCTTTAAATGTACACGAAAAGCTCATTCTGCTCAAAGCTTTGCGCTTTCATCTCGATACTTCTCGACAACCTCTACAGGAAAGAAGGATTCGTCAACTTTTAGGTACTGAAGATGTGTACGACAATGTGTGTGGAGATTGTGACTTACACCCTCACTGGAAAGATGTACGTGACTGGAAACGTTGGGGCTTCGAGGCTTGGGCAAAAGAAGTGGCACACTATGCCCAAGATCTGTCATCCTAAAAAATTAAAACGTTCCGTTAAAAAAGTAACTTTTAAAGCTGTGTTAGTGACAGTACCAGAAGAAGAAGAACCACTCCTTCATGACAGGACAGGACTGTCATTAACATCCCGAAAGGCCATTCCAGGAGGACACTTGTGTGACTGTGCCAAGGAGTGTAGAGAGAACTAAGAACTTTACACACCGTCCATTCGATACCACCTCTTGATCACCATAAATGTTGTACAGAGACTTGTTTATATTCAAATTTGATAGTTTTGATGTGTCTTTTATGCATGAACTTAACCATTTGGCTTTTTTATGTATTTTTGTCTTTCGTGTTGTTTACAGTTAAAGATGGCAATAAATTTGTCCTCAAAAAAGTAAAAAAAAAAACTCTTGTATTGTCTGTCTTCCTGTCAAAACTGACATTTTCCTTACACTACTAGTATGGCTACCTCTACTGTCTCTGCTCCCTCTTACTCCACTTTCAAAGTTATCGACGAACACTTAAATCGTGCTAGTTGGGAGGTCTTGTATCTTCGGCATCCTTTTAATATGCTCATTGCTGGACCAAGCGGTTCAGGCAAAACCGAATTTGTCAAGCGTTTGATCGAACATAAACATCATTTGATCGATCGTCCCTCTCAACGAATTGTGTGGTGTTACAAATAGTGACAATCGGCGTACAGCCTTATGCGAGAAAGTCATGGCGATTCCATTGTGTTTGTAGAAGGCATTCCTGGCGAAGACGACGGGATCGTGTCTGACTCTAGTCATCTTCGACGACATGTTAGGAGAAGACGAAGAAGAAATTAAACTGTGGTTTGCGCGCAAAGGGCATCATCATAATGCCAGTGTTATTTACATCACTCAAAATTTGCTTCAACAAAGTAAAGGGCATCGCACCATCAGTCTCAGTGCTCATTACGAGGTCTTGTTTAAAAGGCATAGAGATAAATTGCAAGTGCAAGTGTTAGCCAAACAGTTAGGAACGCCCTGGCTGACATAAGCTAACAACGATGCCACTCAAACCCCACATGCCTGTTTACTTGTGGATTTAAAACCCACCTTCGCCGATTATTTGCGATTTCGTACCCACCTGTTTCACCACTGGTGCCAAGACGGAGGGTCTGTCGTGTATACGTCCCCGCCATCGACTTAACCACAACAACAACAACCAAAACATTCTATAAAAACCTTGGTCACTTCGGGTCTGTCTCACGCATCGTCAACATGACTTCCCTTCAGTCTCATCTTCCCGTCAAATTGATTCGTACCTTGTACGGTATCAGTCGCGAAAAAAATCCACAAATACGTGCCCGTGTCTTAGAAGCTAGTCTCAAAGAAGTCTTACGATGGTTTACAGTGACAGCACGTCAATTATCGCAAGGCATCATTCACATTCCACATCAAACCAAACGTTTTGTTTTTGTTTTTGTTTTTTTGACAGAAACAAAGCAGCTTTGATGCAACTGGTCGCTCCTCGCATCGACACTCAAACCAAAAAGCAAATCATTTTGAAACGTGGAGGAAGCGGTATCATTCGCTCTCTCTTAAAATGGGATCCCAATGCTCCAAAAGTTCTCCCCAAGAAAAAAGTCACTCCCCGACGTACCCAGAAGAAAACTAAAAAGAGCATCGGTGTCAAGTCCAGGTCACAGTCACAGAAAAAGAACAAGAAAAGTGCACAGAAACCAGCTTCTACTCGCAAGAGAGGCACTACCGCGAGGACGCAACCTTACATTCGCAAACAGCGACCTGCCGAAACAACGGTGACAGTGTCTCCAGTAGCCTCAGCTTCTTCAACTTCTCCATTGCTGGTGATGCCTGTCAAACACAATTTGACACGTATCTTTCCTAATTTGATGCAACATTGGAAATTCATGTCTCCAAGAACTTCTTCAGCAGCGGCGACACCCTCCTCCACTTTAGCAGCAGTGGCCGCTGCTCATAAAGTACCTGCACTCAAAATTAAAGTCCAAGAGTTTACTGGATTTGTCCAAGCAAGATCTCTCCGGATTGAGTCCGTTACGAACTCCTCCACGATGTGTGATGCCTGCCATGAAAATGATACGACGAGCCGACAATCAGTGGAGACGCATTCCAGCATTAAAAAGACCTGAGGCAAACAATAGGGATTAGTGTTTTGTGCTGCCGCACGCCCAAAGATGTTCCCTCCAAGAAGTGCACACCGTTACCATCATCGTCCTTCTTCTGTCCAAAAAGGAAAAGGAAAACGAAAAGACAGTCACGTTATCGTAAAAGGCGCTTAACCAAGATTCGACGTCACCCTCAGAAAAGACACATTCGTCCAAAGAAAAGGAGAAGCCACCAAAGGGGACGTTTCTTTGGCCCTTTATTTCAAATGGAAAATTTAGCCGATGATTTTGTCACAAAGTTGAAGGACAAGCTCAAAAAAAAAAAAAAAAATAGGATAAAAGGGCACATGTCGAGTCATGGACTTCAGTGATTTTGTGCACCAAAAGATGTCCCTTATTGTTGGCCTCCTGTCCAGAAAGGAAAAAGAAAAAGACAGTCTCGTCATCCGAAAAAGCGCTTAACGAAACATCGACGTCACCACCAGAAAAGGCACACTCGTCCAAAGAAAAACATAAGCCACCAAAGAGGAGGATTCTTTGGAGATTTTAGAAAACACATCGTCACCTTTATGACGAAGCGATAGTCCCTAAAAAGGATAAAAGGCCGTGCGACAAGTCATCGAAGTTAGTGTATATTTGGTGTGTGCCCCGGAATCAACCAATCAGCCAACAAACAAAGATGTTACCCCGCAAAAGACATCCTTCGTCTATTGCCAAAGGAAAGAAAAGGAAAGGACTGCCACCTCGTTTAGGACATTGGGACATTTTGTCCTGTCCAAATCTTCTCCACCCTTGCGAAAAAAAAACTCATTCAAACTGCATCCAAAGACGTCATCGATACTTTGAGTGAATGTTGTCTGAATGTCTTTAAAGGAACGATACCTTTGGGTAAACACCAGAAAAAATGCTTTGCCAAACATCGAAAAATTCTTCGCCAAATGGTCCAAAAGAAAATACTCATTCGTCAAAAGAAAAAGATGTTGGTGCAACGTGGAGGATTTTCCCCCCTGTTAAGACTTCTTCCCAATGCAATAGCAAAACCTATGTTGAGTATGTTGGGAAACCTGTTACCCGCCATAGCTAAAATGTAAAAGGATCAAGAATATAAAAGGGACCACTGGAGTCAAAAGATCTCAGACGTAAACCTTTAAATCTGATGGAAGGACGAAAACTGACTTTAGTCCCTTACAAACGATGGATGGAATATCATCGTTGGCAAGAACAAGGGACCCCACATTTACCTCCCAAACTCATTTGACCGAGCAATCATTGATGGATCGCAGCGATTTGTCAGAAACGGAAAAATCTCAACGGTACGGTCAATTGTTGCAACGAATGCAATTCTTTCACCAGAAAGCTTCAGATGAAAACACTCACTCTGAAAGATTTTAAGACTTTGATGAAAGGTCCATCACCACCACCACCACCACCGGTCAAGACAGAGGCAGCCCCACGGATGCCTGAGGAATAAGAGGTACGAGAAGTCTTTCAAACACTGTCAGCAGCTCCCATCCATAGTACGATTGCAGCGTCCTTGTTGACCCCACCCCCTACACCCCAACGAGAAGAACTTAAAAGCTTGGGTTAAAAAGATGATGTCCACTCCAACTACGACAGAACTTAAAAGAAAGAAGGGAAACCAGAAGTGAAAAAAGAAAAGAAGGCAAAAACCATCCCATTACATCCACCACCACCACCCCTACCAAAACTACCTTCGACTTCTACTCTTTGGCACATCGGACACGTAAAACTGTTTCTAAACCACTTCAGTGTACCATCAGCGAAAAGTGGATCACTTATTAAAACATGGAGAAGGTGTTAGCCAGCATTTACTACGATCCATTCCATCCTGCCGGTTACGGAGGAGTTCAAAAATTGCATCGTGCTGCCAAAACACGACTGAAAAGTGTTCGTTACCTCATGTGCAACGCTGGTTACAAGAACAAGCCACGAAAACCTTACACAAACCCATTCGACGAAAATTTTCCAGAAGTCGCACCCGAGTGGAAGGTATCGATCATCAATGGCAAGATGATTTAGCCGATGTCTCTCATTTGGCCACCTACAATCGTGGCTACAAATATTTATTTTGTGTCATCGACGTCTTTACCAAATTTGCTTGGGTCGTGTCATTGACTTCCAAATCAAGCAGTGAGTTAGTGTAAGCCCTCAAACTGGTGTTGAAACAAAGAGGTTGTCATCATCTTCGATGGCAAACCGACAAAAGCACCGAGTGTGTGAACCAAGCTTTCCAAAAAGAATTAAAAAAAACGTGACATTCATTGTTTCACCACCGAGAATCCCGAAACTAAAGCCAGCATCGTAGGACGTTTTCAACGCACCTTGAAGGAACGTATGTGGAAATATTTTACGCATCAACACACTCTCAAGTACATCAACGTCTTGCCGCACCTCGTCCAATCGTACAACCAATCTCACCATCGGATCATCGGACGTGCCCCCCAAGAAGTGACTCCTGACAACGAAGTGACCGTTTCGAGCGTCTGTTTGGTACGTCCCCGACGGTGACTGTCCCTAAGAAAGCTGGAGTATTGGCAGCAGGAGATTGGGTGCGTATTGACAAAACCAAACGCGCTTTCAACAAACGTTACTTACCCAATTGAACCACCGAATTGTTACGTGCCACTGAACGAGTGCGTGGCCGTCATCCTTCCGTCTATAAATTGGAAGACATGAACGGGGAAGTGTTAAAAGGAACGTTCTACTTGACCGAGTTACAACGTGTGACCAAAAAAGAAGACAAAATGTACGAGATCGAAAACATTCTCGATCGAAGAACTCGTAAAGTGGGAAAAAACGTTTCAAAGAAGTCAAAGTACGTTGGAAAGGATATCCGCCTAGTTTTCACTCTTGGATCGACGCTTCGCAAATCATCGACTATAAAAGAAGTGACCATCATGCCCGTCAACACAGCCTCAGCTACTGCAGTGACCACTCCTTCGCCCAGTTCTTCTCTCTAAGATCTACAAAAGCAACCCTTGTGGGTGTGGTGTGGAGAACGTGTGCCTAAAACGCAAATCGTCTTTTTTCTGCCAAATCTTTGTGGTGTATTGTGTCATCGGTGCTGACATTGCCATTTGAGTTTGCAACAAGGAGACAAACAATTGTGGACCATAATTATTCAGCAGTTGCATCGGTACCTTCTTCCCAATCCGTCCCTGAAATATTCCTCTAACGGGAACAACAACGGGAGCCTTGCGTCCAACGTCAGTCACCTTTCGAGCAATCAGCATTCCAATCACAACTATCCTCTTTTAGACATTCCTCTGACTTCCAGTTACCCCTCGGACACTAGAGGTCTGGAATTGTGAATAAATAATTTTACTTAACGTTGCTCAGTGACAGCTCCATGGACATGTTTCCCAATAACACTTTGTGCTATTTCACAGCCAAATTACATCAGGCCATTCAGTTGGATCACGAAGCTCTTTGGGAAGTGGCTTTAGCGGAAATGATTCACCCTACGCAAATCCTAAATATCCTTCCAAATCAAAACATTTTTACGGTGGAAGTTCATGACGAGCAAGTGTAAGAAAACTTGGATGAACGCACCACTGCAAGTGACTCTATTAAAACACAAAACCCCAAAACTAAACGGTTCGCCTATCTGTTGACCATTCCCCCAGGCTATTATTTTAGTGGACAACGTTTGGTGAGCACCATTTCTACCAAATTCAATCCCGTGTTTGTCAAAGCCTTGGGGAGAGCCAAAAAAAGTGTCACCCTCGAGTACCACAAAATATCTCGTCGCCTACTCATCCAATTTTCAGAGGACAAAGTATTGGCCATTACATTTCGTCCTGAATTGAATAATATTTTAGTTGGAGACCCCAAGTTGATCAAGATAGAAGACGAAATACCAGCCGTTAGCGGCAACTTGGATTTTGCGAAATATTTTCGATTCCCCGTAGAAATGAACCAATAACTGAATTTGACTTTTGTGTACTCCGGTGTGGTGGAGACGATGCTAGAGTAGTTTCCGTCAACAATTTCATGCACTACTTGTTCAGCGAAGTGGATTTGCACTTGAATAACAAACTCCTCAGCAGTATCATCAATACTTACCCTTACCGAGCATACCTAGAAAATCTCTTGACGTACGGAAAAGAGGCCAAGAACACGCATCTGGATACATGCGTGGTTTGGAAAGCTGATACCGCAAGTGAGAACAAGTTTTGCCACAGTCGTGACAGCAGATGACGATCCTCAAAACGTGGGCTTTAACGACCGTCGAAAGAAAATCCTGCAAGGTCGTAGCTTAGAACTGATGGATCGTTTGCATTTGGACATGTGGTTGCAAGACAAGTATTTGCTCAACGGAGTGAATATTCGCATGAGACTAAATTGCAGCAGTGTCGCTTTCCAGTTGATGAGTCATGTCAACGAGTACAAAACTATCATCCAAGAAGCCAGACTTTACGTGCGTCGCGTAGAAGTGTAACCTAAAGCGGGAAACGACATCAGTCAAACATTGAACAGAACGACTGCCAAGTATCCGATACGACGTGTAGAAGTGAAAACTTTCACCATTGCTGCAGGACTCCGATCCAAGATCGAAGGTCATCTGTTCCAAGGACAGTTACCCAAACGTTTAATCGTTGGTGTCGTTAGCAGCACAGCCCTCAACGGAGCCCACGATCAAAATTCTTTCCAGTTTAAGCACTACAAAGTGTCCAACATCGAAGTTAGTCGCGATGGTAAGACCTTGCGTATCAGACCCTTCGAACCTAACTTTGCCTAGAATAATTACGTGAGATCTTACTTGTCCCTGTACGAAGCTACTGGACAGCTAGGAACCAACACCAGTCACGGCATTTCATACGAATATTATGTATGATGTTACATTTTGTGGGCCTTTCATTTCACTCCAGACCAAGGCAGCGACGAGACACATTTACACCATATAAAATCCGGTCAACTGCGTGTGGAACTTCAGTTTGCAGAAGCTCTCACTGAGACGGTGAACGTCATCCTGAATGCCGAATTCGATAATACCATAGAAATCAACATCTTGAGAGAAGTCATTCTAGACTATTAGAAACAATGAAAGACTCTTATCGCTGTTTGAACAGTAGAAAATATTTGGAAATGGAATGGGAGGATACTGTGAAAGCAGAACCCCAAGACAAAGACAAAGAGGACGAGGTGGTCACGTCCAGATGGCCAGATCAAGAACAACATTTAGTGTCCTTTTTTCCTAAACAGCTGATTGCTATCGATGTCGAAACGATCATCCCAGTCAAATTCAACACGAAAATGTCTGATGATGAGTCAAGAAGAAAAATTGGACGAGTATCTGGACGAGGCTTGGAGTCTCAACTCGGAAGAAGCAGTGTTGCATGAGTGGTATAAAGGCTTGCGTGATCATTACTGCCCTCCATTTGCTACTCTAAAGATCTATCGCATCGAAGCTATCCTAGCCCAGAGTGAGGAGGCGAAACGAAGAAACGGTAATTTGACAGAGATTTTCAAACAAAAAGTCAGAATTGAATTGAAGATTTATCATTACCTGTGAAAAAACAACAAAAGAAAAAATGGATACCTGGGAACTTTATTACCTTTTGAACAACAGTTCGTACACTGCTTCCTGGAATCTTGTCGTGTGTGCTAAAGATGAACTACTTCATCGCAAACCTCAAGACCATCAAGCTTATGTCATCAACACGGACGACAGTGACCTCCCAGGAACCCACTGGGTAGCAGTCTACTTCCCTAAAGAGGACTGTGTGGAATATTTTGATTCGTATGGAAGACCCCCTTTTGGAAGACGACAACATCGACTTTATGAAAAGAAATGCCCATACGACAAGATTCAATAATGTGAAATTACAAGGCACAGATTCCAAGGTGTGTGGACAATATTGTGTGTATTTTCTTTATCAACGCAGCCTTGGATATCCGTTAGAACATTTAGTGGCTTATTTTGATCGTAACTCTTCTAGAAATAATGA
This sequence comes from Megalonaias nervosa, assembly GCA_016617855.1. Classification (NCBI taxonomy): domain Eukaryota; kingdom Metazoa; phylum Mollusca; class Bivalvia; order Unionida; family Unionidae; genus Megalonaias; species Megalonaias nervosa. The sequence continues at coordinate 14,650 of JAECUM010014750.1, forward strand.
GAAAGTAGATCGATGATTTTGTGGCCGTTATGGCTATATTTTGTCTTTAGCTAGGAAACGTATTGTACATCAATGGCCTCATAATTTCCATCAGTGGAAATCTAACTTAACTTCACAACGTTCTCAACCTTGTCAAAAAATGTTGTTTGATGTTATTGTTAATTGTTAGTTGTTAGTTTTCAGTTGTTCGTTGTATAAAAAATGTGTTTTGAAGAAAAAAATGTGTCTCTCGTTTGTTTTCAAAAAAACACTGTGAATATTTGATCTTTGACTTCTCTCTATCCCTCAATATGACATTAGCAATCATAGCGTAAACAATTTCACTCCAGAAATGAACCAATTTGCATAGAGATTTTGGATACGGTTGGAAGTATAAAACTTTGTAACAAAAGATGAGAAAAAATTTTATTCTCGCCAATGTATATTCTGACTTGAATAGAAAAACAAAGCCTGTATTGGGTAGAAATTTTCGCATGATTTTGCAGCCTAATTTGTACTTATGTTAGAAGTAATGTATATATATATATATATATATATATATATATATATATAGAAACATCCAATACATACTTATTGAATACAAATAATAGTATCATACAGGTTATAGAATTTTTTAATCCGTACACTACGGAGATTCGAACGTAGGTCCTCGGGTAAACGGAACCCGTCGCCTTGCCCATATTCCATCACGACTAAGCACACATCACCAAAAACTAATGCAAATGAGTCGGTGTTATATGCACTCATGTGTAGCAGACCTAATAATCAATTCTCATCTGCCTACACAATCATTCTGGATTCCTATGAAAGAAATCAAGTATATAGGATTAATTGTAGAGAGCTTAGAACAGAACAGAACGGAAAATGATATCACTGGACTCCATAGTAGAATGCTTGATAATAGTAGGCAGAATTAATATAATACAAATAATGCTTGGATACAGGTTAGAGAATTTTTTAATTTGTACTCTAGGGAGATTCGAAGCCAGGTCCGCGGGTAAACGGTACCCATCGCCTTACCTACACACACCACCCCATATTCCATCACGACTAAGCGGGCCTGCATTCGAATCTTCGTTACAAATTTAAACAAATGCTCATACAATATTACACATGATAAACACTCCATGGACCATGCACCAGTCCAGGACATCAAGACTTAACTTGACTTACTAGATCCATGGAGTGCTGTCAATCCTGAGATTAGAATATTTACTAAGCGACAGGCACATTCTGTAAAACGAATTAGACTGAGCTATCTGCTTTATCTCTGAGGACATGTTTTCAAATTGTAGCGACGAATCTATTATTCCTGGCTATGAAACAGATCATTCGGTGACAACACTAATATTATCAATATCCACAGTATCCGGAGGTCTTTGATATTGGAAATTCAATTCAAGGCTATTAAAGCAACAGTTGCTTAAACGATGCATATCTAATACAGTAGAAGACTACTGTTGTAAAGACGATAAGAAAAACCAAATCCAGGAGAAATCATCTTGTAGTAATCAATTGTTTTTGGTTTTTTTAATCCTTAAAATGATCATAAGATCAGAATCTATTAGCTATTCTAAATCTAAGGCAAAACAGAAGAAACACAATTTACATACTTTAGTGAATCAAAATAGTAACCCCACTGTTATGAAAGAACTGAATAAAAACAAGCAGATTTTGAAGAAATGAGAAAAAAGAGGTGGAAGGTGTAATATTAAGATCGAAAGCATGATGATGACAAGTCTGGCGAAATATCATAATGTTTCCTTAAGAGTAAAAAGAGAAATTACAGCAACGAAACAGTCAAAGAGTTAATTATGAAAGATGCAAACAATAGTAATGGGTCAAAAAGAAATATTTAATCACCAGAAGATTATTTCTGAAAAACTACGCAAAAGCAAAATTATCAAAAATTTACCAACTTGCAATCACATTTTCAGTCATAATAAATAGCTCGTGTAAATAATTTAACGTTTGAGGAATGTAGTTTAGCACTGAAACATATGAAAAGGAAACTAGCCCTGGTTCCGATAGATTTAGTGAATTCTTCACACTATTCTGGTACGATCTATGATGCTTTCTCTTTCGAACTCTAATTACTCGATATGATGCGTAACATTTTTCAGAACTGCTTTCTCAGGAAATCATTACTTGCAATCCAAAGGAGGATAAAGGCAGAAAATTCATTAACTATTGGAGACCAGTTTCACTACTTATTGTAGATTACAAGAATGCTTCGGCATCAATTGCTACTATGGTGGAAAAAAAAAAGTCCTCCCTGTTGTTGTTAGCGACAGTCAAAAGGGTTTTATGACAGGGACATTCACTGGTTAAAATACAGGAATTTTTGTATGACCTGATGCAGTATCCTGAGGAAACAAATAATCTTGTCTTCTCTCACTTATAGACTTCGAGCAAGTTTTAGACTCGGTTGAATTTTCTAGTGAATGCCCTGAAATCTCTTAACTTTTGTGTATCTAAGTATCAGTCGATACAAGTAGTATGCAATAAATAGAAAAAGTGTCATTAATAATAGTCATTCATCCCTATTCTTCAATTGGTAGAGAGGTTGCCTCCACGGAGATCCTTTGTACCCTACTTATTTATAGTAGAAATTGAACCTCGTGCAAAAGGATTAAAAAAGAACACATATATACTGGCGTTTTGTTATAATGAAATGGGATTCAAATTAGGGCAGTGAGCTAATACCGCTTTTTTGCTTATAGACGATTCTTTTTTGTCCTCGGAGACAACAATACAGATTTTAAACAGTTTTGCCTCTATGTCAGATCTGCACGGCAATGATTTCAAAAGATATTTCGACTGGAAATTTAAATTAAAAAAAAATTCATACTGAATAAATATGTCCCGAAGTTTATTTTAACTTGTCAGTGTATAAATTTCGATTACTAGGTGTTTCTCTTAGAATTTTGAGGATTTGATTGAGCTTAATTATTTGACGAAGTTGAAGGAAGTAAAGAAATTTCTTAGCTGGTGAAGCAGAAGTAATTTGTCTCTTATTTGGTACAATCCTTGATTTTGACAAACTTTGTTCATCTTTTTGTTCCTCTACCAAATCCTTCACCTCATGTAGAGAATAAACTCAATACATTATTGTTCAAGTTCATTTGGTGTGGCAAAACCGAGAGGGTAAAAATAGATATTGTAGTAGTTTCCTTTTTAGGAAGGGGGAATAAATATGATTCACCTGCGCTCATCTATGTGCTACATAAAACGTTCCTGGATTAAACGCCTATTGCTGAACGGTTTGTGGCAAAAACTGTTGTCTGAACAAATATTTGGAAAATTTGGAGATATACAGTTAGTAAAATTAGGAAAAAACAAATGAAACGAAATCTCGAAAACATTTAAAACCTGATAACATTCATTCACGATTTCCTTTCCTTGGACAAGAGTAAATACGTTTTCTATCAACTTTCATACAACTTTTGTTTTAACTCATCACTAAACATATGTCTTGTTGGACCTGACTATGTTGATCGAAATGACAACCATAACAATGTTCTCGCCAAGGCTCGCAAAAGCTGGAAATTATTCAACTTGTTTTATAAGTCCGATATTAAATCATTTCCCGTTTGAGATCCTCTCTCTCTCTCTCTCTCTCTCTCTCTCTCTCTATATATATATATATATATATATATATGAGTTTGTATGTGTATGTATATGCGTCTGGTTACTCGTGTAGCTATTTACTCATTCAAAACGCGCAAAATACGAGGTTATGATTTTACTGTTAGCTCATTTTCTTAGACCATAGTTTTTGTAGCCTTACATTCTAGGAGCTTAAACTATGTAATGAGAAATAGCAAAGCCCAACACGTATTCTATAATCCAAAACATATATTTATTTCTCTAAAATGCAAAGACATTTATTGCCCTAAAATACAAAGACAATCAGTATGAAATGAATTCCTAAAATATTCCTAAATGTACTATCGATTCCAAGATAATCCAGAAACGCTCCAAAAGTTGACCAAATGAAAGTTATAATGTGCTAGAACCGCAGAAGAATTGCTTTTATCATATCCAAATGGTTTTACTTGATTTGAAGGTAAATCCAACGAAATTTAAGTCTCAAACAGTCTTTGAGTAGTTCAATATAATCTAAGATGCGCAAGAATTTCTTTATATAAGCACTTAATGTGCAGCAGATAAACAACTCGAAGTTACTAGAAAGGATTCCAAGGATTTAAATTATTTGACACCCTTTTTGTAATTGAACCACTCGGCAGCCAGGCCAATAGAAGCTGTCCCACGGTACAGATGTACTCCTTAGATCAAATGATGTTTTTTTTACCTCCATTCACGTCACTCATGGCCTATATTTAGACCAAATGATGGTATTGACGTGAACTATGCACATCGACATTGATTTATGAACGAAACAGATCTCTGTAACACATGTACTCTTCTGTTATTGCAAGCCAGTCGTATTATTTTAGAATTAAAAATGATATTAAATAAATGACTCATATAAAAACTATATTATAAAAATGATACATATGATATAGATCTCAGAAACAGTAGATACTCACGGCTTGGGATGTAGATGCTGTACCAAGAGTACTACAGCCAGAAGTAAAATCTGGGTCATAGTGATGCATTTTTGAAGGTTAGTTGAGTTGTACAATTAAGCCATTTCGGGTCTTCGTGTTTAAACAAAAGGAAAGTCGATTATGATTATAGGAACTCACGTATTTAGAAAGTATCACATGTACTCAGCGGAGAATGATGTTATATTATTAAAACCGTTTTGTTTGCTCATATGCTAGTAGAACATACGTGATATAAACGCTCATGCCAGGTACATTATTTTTTATTATATTTTTGCTTCCAAGTCAGAGAATAATTTCAGTAACATTACCTTTTCAAAACAGATCTTATATTCACGACCCAAAATTAGTCTGGGACACTTCATATTGAACATTTTCATTTCATCCATGGTATATTTTGTTCTGTAATGAGAAGTAGACAGTGTGAACGGCAATTTAGCATTACGATATAGAGACGTCCAAACCACCCCTAAGGAAGGACTTACTAAAAACTTCGTGGAAGAATACGTTGAATGACTAGATAATATGTCTTTTTTTGTCCACTAATCATCAACAGAGTTAACGACTATTATATGTTTGTCTTTTCTATCAGTAGATTGCATAGATCAAACACTTATAATATTGGGATAGAATACAATAATTGTGTCTACCTCTGTATCCCAATATTTTCAACATAATACTTCATTAAAGAGAACTTTCTAAATATACCTTTTCCTTTCTTCTCGCCAAGAGTTTTTTAAAAGCTGTATAACAGAGCTAACGGAATACGTGATGTGATGTGATGTCATTACGATTTTTAACGTAGCTTTAACAATTTTTGAGTCATATCGCTACGATGTCTGCAGTGTGGCAGTTTATAGTGATGTCTAGCACTGGGGCATCATGCCGC
>JAECUM010014751.1:0-39524 GCA_016617855.1 Megalonaias nervosa
GTACTAAGAAAAATTTTGTACCGTGGTATACCGCGGTGTTTCTGAACATACCGCGATACGTACCACGATATGCCGCGGTGTTTTGGAACATACATACGTACCACGACATACCGGGGTGTTTTTGAACATACCGCGATACGTACCATGATATACCCGAAATGTATTATGGTGCCAACAATTTAATTTTTTGGGGCAAGGGCATGGGATTGTTTTCTACATTTCCGGATCAAAAGTAGCTGGAAAAAACATTTTGCTCTGATTGATAACAAATTCACACCATATTATATCCATTATATCAGCTAAAAAAAAATCATTTATCTTTCGATAAAGAAAAGAAAATCTCTCAGGTTGAAAGAAAATCGTAGCCCCTCCTTCCAAAATTAAATTGTCAGTACCTTAAAGTAGAAGAATTTGTTATGTGTATGTTAATTATTGTACAAGTTGTTATTTAAAAATTGTAACTAAAGTGGAATGATCAAGTTTACGCTATTTCTGACACCTTGTAAAAAACTTTGATCTGTCATTACAAAGCTTGTTGTTAAAAACAGGAAGTGTTGACAATGAAGTCTACACTTTAGGTACACTATTGATATAACAGACAGGGAAACATTAAGTGGGATGCTAACACCCGGGGCAAGATGTTTATCAGAGAAAGCCAATACACTTAACACACGCTGACACAACAAACGAGAAAATATTTAGTTGACCAGAGAAAATACATAAGATACAGACAGAAAACAACTGCTCTCCTAAAACTCTTAGGATGTTTCTCGGTCTTGCAAGGAAAGACATGTACTTAACACATTAACTTATATTAATAAATATCGAAACAAAATGACATTTTTTCTTTGTCAGAAATTTGTCCAAAACTTGTGTTTGGTCCCCATATCTTTCACAACATCCCAATTTTCCGCCATGTTGGCATATTTGACACGTGTCAAAAATATGATTAAAGGTTTATAAATATAATTCCATTTGTAATATTCTCAATTGATTTGACACGAGAGGATGAGACCATGCTGTGGGAGATGACAGTCTCTTACAGCTGCTAATTATGACCCGAATTTGCTATGAAGGCAAGTCCGACACAATGAAACAGGATTCTTGATTTTGAATCGCAGTATTAACATTCACTTACAAAAACTGTCACAGGCAACTGTTAAGTTCTCTCCAAAACTGAGAATACAACAAAGCAAGTGGTTAGATTAACCAGTTAGATGTTATAAGTGTCTTCATGACAATAATCTGGGTACCACCATATTTGCTGTGATGTCAGCGGTCAATGGTCAGAGGGACATGAGCTAATGCATTCCATTCAAACGGAAAAATATAACGACGATATAACTTGATCCAGTTGTTAGTAATGTGCAACTATTTGTTTGTTATAAGTTTCTTGTAATCATCACTAGACCGGCTAATTATTTCGGCATATGAGTGAAAGGATGTCTTTTGACATGAGAGAAACCTGGCAAGTAGATAGCTTAAAGGTTGGACAAAATTGTTATTGTTAACGAGATTCTTCTAGAGAGTAGTGCAATCTTTGGGCTGAGCTATATTTTATTTTTCAAGTTGATAAGCAGTGAACACAACAAAAGGCTAACATTATATGTGAACTTTAACTTCAGATAATTACTTTTGACCCATAAATACTATAATATGGCCTTATGTGCATGCTAAATTTAAAATAAAGCATCTTCTGAACATTGTCTCCTTTTTATAGTTCTTCGTGTGGAATTTGAGAAATTTATTTACATGTAAACCATTTCAGTTGCATGAGTTTGACATTTCAGAATTCGTGAGTAGAAACTGAAATAGGGGTTCTAGACCAAACGTAGTAGAGCCCTTTTATCTTATGAGATAGGGGTTTCTGGACCAAACTTAGGAGAGCCCTTTTTTCTTATGGGATGGGGGTTCTAGACCAGCAAAACTATGAGGTAATGTATGGAGGTTCTGGAACAAACATACGAAATCCATTGTATTGTTTAATGTAAAAAAGTGGGTTCTTAACCAAACTTACTCGAATGAGAAAACCATGGGGGTTCTGGACCACTGGGTGGTGATCAGATAGATGTTGGTTCTGTACCACTGTGTGCATATTAGACGTTTATTAATCAGTATAAGCAATAGATCAGGCATCTTTTTTTTCAGGAAATTTCGTTTTCAGAGGCGTCAGGGCTACCGCCATGGCCACGACCATGGTCATCAGCATCACCCGAGCTGGATGCAAACGCCAAAGACTCCCTTAATAATATTTTGAGACGTTTCGATGAGGCTGTATTGATAGCTAATAAGGATCTGAGTTTATTCCTGAGATGATTATTTTGGAGGAGGAGGATCAAGATGTGTATGAAGATGACCAGTGGAGGAGAAGATGTTATAACCATCAGAGACCCACTCAGCGATACGAGCAGCAATATCATAATAGGAATAAACTCAAGCGTTTTAACCTGACTGCGACACAACGAGATCAGTTTGTCATTGGATGAAACTGGTCACGCGTGCACCACTCCAGGTCGCATGAAATTTATCAAGTTCTATTACGTGTTTAAGTGTATTTTTGAGCTGAGGTTACCAGAGCAGGCTGCGAAATGCAAACAACCCGTATCTGGCCAAAACGTTTAAGTAACGTACGATAAGATTATTTCGGAGGCACTGGCACTGGCTACAAGGTCTTAGACCAGTATGTACGTGGACACGCTTCGCGTCGGAAACAGCACCGGGCACTTTCCAACGCTCACAGGAAACACCGAAGACCGACATGGTGTGGTCTTCCCGGCATCGTCGGAATTTTCATCTTCTTTCAAGGCTTATTATGTCTTTACTCATCCCATCGCACCCACGTCCACGAGAAAAGAATGGTCAACGGGTGGAGTCACGTCTACTTTCTGGCTGCAGATGCAACTCTCCGCGGAGGTCGCTATCTGGAAATTTCAGGTACGCGGACGCACTTCTGGATCACAGCGCATTATCACATGGAGATTAGACGGCATCAAGCCGACACCAAGGCAGACTTGCTTTATGAGAGCACTGTAACCATCGGGGCAACCACGTTCGAATTTTACATCGCCGCCGTCAGCACGTACACCAAGTATTCCACGTTTAAATTTACGGAGCTCACGGTAAAACCTCCTAATCCTGGGCTCAGTTTTCGAAATTTTTACTCAAGACGACTTGGCCTGAACCACCAGGTGATGATCTAATATAGTTTTTACCATGGCTGAAATCATTCGAATAACCATCGAACTTTACCAGTTGCTCAAGCAGACTGCGGGACATTGTGCGCAGATTAACCGAGTGCGGAATCTGTGGAAATCCTCGCTCGGAGAATACTACGAAAAATTTAAGCACGATGAAGTCAAATGGTGTCACTTTTCCGTGGGAGCATAGGACAACAACAGCTGAGAGAAGCCAGGAACTACTTCCTAGAAGCGTTGACGCCATCGTGAAAACTGGACGATCAAGCGCCATAGGTTTGCACGAAAGGAAGACGATGTCGCGCACAAGAAAAAGACCACAACTGCATGAATAAAGTTATAACGAAACAGCGATTTCGTGGAAACAGAAAATTACGCGATGCCATCGACAAAAGAAAAGTTTTTCAGCATGCCGGATTAGAGTACAAGGACGTGGATATCATTGTGGATGTGATGACATTTGACGAGCTATCCGGTAATGCTCTAGACGAGGATGTGACGGTTCCTGAACCACCGGTTTTTGAACCCAACAAAACCATGGAGGCGCTGTTTTACGTGATAATGTACAACTTGCATGGAAGAGTCGATCAAGATGTAGTACAGGGCGTATGTTTATCTGGAGAATTTTCAGCAGGGTGAAATTTAACAGAAACTGAGCAGAGGTTTAAAGAAAGGGAGTGTTTTTCTCAAGGAAACTTTGTAAGTCCTCCACGGGCAACGCTGGAGCTGATGGAGGAAATTAATGATCGAAAAAAATATCTCAGCAAATACTGGAGTCACTGGGCATCAACGGACAGAGATTTAATGTTTCCAGCATTACAAGCCTTCGAAAAAGCAAACCTCAACGTGAGACAATCGCTCTGGCTTTTTATTACCTATACAAATATCACCGAAAGATACCTTATTCCGCAGAAAGAGATTACGGGTTATTGCAAGTCATGTAGGCACAGAGGTACTTAGACTATCTTGACTTGCAAGACGACTCCTAATATGTTAGCGGATCTTGTCAAGTTAAATCAGCTGGCTAAAATAACAAAAGGTTTAAATAGATACCTAATAGGGATTACTAGAGAGCCACTGCATGAATCTAGGGTAAAAGCAGATAAGGTCAGTAAAAAAATATGAAATTTCTAACAGAACATTTGCCTCAGTTTGAGTTGTTAATCCAGAGTTTAGTGGGTTCAGGAGCATAAGATGAGACCGATCATCGATTTTAATCACATGGGAAAAAATTTGCAGGACGAGGACCGGAGAGAAGTCGAATCGTATTTCCGCTATTACCATCCAAAGGTCCACGTGTACAAACGCGCGCATCAGCATTGACGACGCTTACTGAGAATCTCCTCATCCGTGTCCATCGCAATGACCGTGGTCGGGATCTTCTCCACGGACACCAAGGCCAGTCCGTTTATACTGATTTTATCCGGAGCAAGCGCTGGAAGCAAAACTGGCGCCAATGCCGTTGAGTCGCTTCGAAAAGACCTACGACAGAAAATATGGAAAAAGAGAAACCGGCGTTTAAGTTAAGCGATCGTTTGAGTCCGCTTCACAGATCGTATTTTCTCGTGAACACGTGATACCGCCTGGTCGATCAGGTCGCGATAACTTTCTTGAGGATGCACGCCATGTTTCTGTATCGACATCAGCTTAAACGACACGTATGCGACGATGTTTTTCTCCGGATAGATCATATCGATCTCATGATAGCCAAATACTTTATTTAGGTTCGTGTACAGCATCACTTCCGTGCCCGACCCACTGTAGTAATTTAAGCAGCTTTGACTCGTCGCAGACGTCGTAGTCCTCGTGTCGGTCGTGATCGCCAAAAAAGAGCACGATACCGATTTTGAGTGGAGCTTTGATGTAACTGCAAAAGCCGCGATGGTGGAATTTTTTGTCGTAATACGGTGTGAAATTTAGTTGGTTGTAGGAGCACTTGCAAAACACCGCATCGATCAGCAGATCCGTGGACTCGATCGGAGACACGGCTAGAGCCAATAATACCTGTGTTTGATAATACACTGGCATCACTCCCACGTGTCTCACAAACGGACACTTAAACTGAAGCAGAACAATCTGTTGATTCGTCAGGATGTACCCATCAGGGTAATATCAGAAACCCGGGATCGCATAGTCGACGCAGATGTCATTGCCCATGATCTTACCTCCGAACAACTTCTTCGTGTAGAGTCGTAGCGCAGGCTCGAACATCGATCCACAGAGACACGGTCATGATCGAATGGATGTCGCCAAAAAGGCAGCATCCCGTGACCGTAGCCATCCGCCGAGGGTTGTCTCCATCAGTTGATACCTCTCCGAGAACTTTTGTCTGACGTGATGACGCGCAATAAATTCATCGAGTTTCTTTTCCAAATCCTTACCCATTATGCTTATTTTATTAATAGTCATTCTCTAATATAAAAATGTCTGCAAGCTACTTCGTGGCCAACGACGATGACGAGGTGTTCATCGCCGACGTCATCTTGCACAATCCGGACATATTGGACGAAGCCATCGCGACCATGTTGAGAAACTACGTTGCTGTGACTTTAGAACTCACCGCGACGAGAGCCAAAGGAGTGACGCGCAGGCAAATCTTTCTTACGTGAGAACAGCAGCGAGAACTGTCCGAAAATGATGTCATTAGGGTCATCTACGACGAAGACCTCACCCGGAAGCACTGTGTTAGATGCATGGGAACGGAATACTTTAAAAATACTCTTAAATTTATATCAGTCTTAACATATATATGGCCGACAACACCCGATATCTCACTTATGCCATCGTAGAAAATCGTACAGATCTCGAAGATGCTATCGTGAGCTCGTACCATCTTAGCATCAACATCAGTGTGTAGCTCATACTCACCAAAGTGGTCGGCATAGGAACACATCTCGTGCCACTCACGGCTTAGCAGCAAAAAGAACTCTACGACGATGGCACGCTGAACATCGTCTGCTACAGGGATATCCTCGTGAAACACAGCATCTTCTGCATGCATCGTCATTATCAATGTAGGAATCAGAGCTGGTTAAAAACAATTGTTGTCTAAACGATCTCATAACCACCAGGAACACGGCTCCCGTGGTTTTTTTTTTTTTATTTTTTTTTTTTTTATTTTTTTTTTTTTGTTGTTTGCCTCTCGATGTCGCTGGCACCAATGTCTCTAAGCCTGCTGTTTTTGTTGCTTCCTAATCGCAGCATCTTTAATCAGTGCTATGTAGTCGTCGATGATCGGTCTGGGTTTTTTTAATCTTATTGTTTTTTCTTACTTTCTCGTAATAATATTTAGTCGCCCTGATATTTCGGCTGTCACAGTTCTGACATTTGTAAGCGTCCACGAACACCAACTCCACATCCTCGGCATGGCTGAGGTCCTGAGCTTCCATTTTTGATGATTGTGTTGTGCCGTGCTCTCTCTCTCTCTCTCTCTCTCTCTCTCTCTCTCTCTCTCTCTCTCTCTCTCTCTCTCTCTCTCTCTCTCTCGATCTATCGATCGATCGATTATTTCTTCGTTACGGCATTTCCTTATGCTATATTATTATTAAGATAAATTTTTTATCTCTAATTCGAAAAAATACTAACAATTAAAGAAATCAATAAACGACAAGCAACTTGAGATATATTTTAAATGTATTAAGTTATATAAGATAAATACATTTATCTAAACCATTGCCGCAGTGATGGAGAGAAAGAAACGCAGTGTGAATGTTATACTCAAACACGGACAAAATTTCATTCTACGAAATGAACTAATCCGTCGTCTGAGAGAGATTTACTTCGGGATCGCCCAGCACTGTACCCAAGGTCGAATGCTGCGTTGGATGAGCTCATCGCGCAGGTCCGTAAACTGCTAAGGGAGTTTTCTGGAGGTGATCCTGTGACGGATTTTAACTATCTCATCGACTGAGTGTTGTTTTTAAAATTCATTTTAACACGAGTTGAACAAGAAAAAACCGCCGAAGTCTGGCTGAGATCAAAGTCGGTTATCGTGTCTCGCGATGGCATTTTCCGCGTGATCATCGATACCGTCTCGTCATTTATCCAACTTTGCATAGAAGATTACCAGGAGAGAGGATCGGCATGGATCTTTGCAGGAGTGAACTCAGTCACGTTTCAAACGTCTAAATATCAGCTGCTGAGTGGAGGTAAATATGTCCAATGCCCCAAAAAGATTTCAGCGACTGAAGCGTGCGTGAATGTTAAAAACAACGAAGACCACTGTCTGGTCTGGGCGGTGCTCTCCGCGTTGTATCCTGATTCGGATCATCTGGATCGCGTCTCCAACTACAAGCCGTATTTCGATAGCATAAAAACAGCCATATACGGTTTTCAGCGGAAGTCAAATATGTCCCAAAATTGGAAGATCAAAATCGTCTGTCGATCAACGTCTTTTGGCCTGGAAGAAAACAAGACTCGGGAAAAAATTACACGGTCTACCCGCTGGTGATTTCAAAATAGGCCAATCAAAATAGCATCAATTTACGTTACTATAAATCACATTTCATGTGGATCAAGGATTTTAGTCGCCTGCGTCGCTCACAGTACACCAAACACGATAACAAGGCGCATTTCTGCCACAAGTGTTTGCAGTGTTTCTCACTACAGGAAAAGTTGGACGAACATGTTACTGTCAGGAAACTCAGGCTGCTCAGATGCCTCATCCTGATCCTGATAGATCTTTCACAAATGTGGATCAGCAGCACGTGCCATGCTCTATTGGTTACAAAACCTGTTGTGATGCTGATGAAAGATTGTGATCTTCGTATCGATAGTGTCATGGTCCTGATTGCATCATCTGGTTCTTTGAGCAGCTGCTGAAGATGTACAAAAGCATCACCGACATCAGAACAAATCAGTACCGCTGATTCTGCTCACACCTGAACAGAAATGGAAGCACAGGTCGGCAGATCGTTGTCACATTTGTGAAGATTATTTCAAACCGCACGATAAGAAAGCCACTGACAACTGTCACATCACTTGATGTTATTGCGGTGCCGCTCATGACCAATGCGATATCCACTTCAAGAATCCATATTTCATTCCAGTGATTGCTCATAATCTACGAGGGTACGATGGACACTCTATCGTGGCAGCGCTAAATGATTCGCGAGTCAGAGATCTAAAATCCGTCGGAACCAGAATCAGGTGCATCCCTAATAATTTTGAAAAGTTCACATCGTTCTTGGTTGGACCCTTCAGGTTCATAGACAATTTCCAGTTTATGTCGGCACCGTTGGACGAACTGGCCCAAAATTGTCCTGCCTTTGTTTACCTGGACGAGGCCGATCCGAAAAAATATGTTTGCTCCAACGAAAAGAGTTTATCCTTACGAATGCATAGATGGCTTGTCGCTGTTTGATGAAACTTCTCTTCTTCCCAAAGGCGCTTTTTATTCCCACTTAAATCTGTCCACTATCACCTACGAAGAATACGACAGAGCACTGTCGGTGTGGCAAAAGTTTAGTGCCAGACACTCGGGGATTACCACGATGTGTATCTGAAAACGGACTTACTGTTACTCGCGGTCGTGTTTCAGAATTTCATGGAAACCTGCCAGAAACATTACCGATAGACCCGCTCTGGTACTTTCCCGTGCCCGGGTTGGCATGGGATGCACTGCTGAAAACCAGTGGAGCGTAGCTGAAACTCTTTACCGACCCGGACATGTTTTTGTTTATCGAACAGATGTTATGAGACGGATTTCCGTCGTCAGCAAAAACACGACGTGGCCAACAACAAATACCTGTCAAATTACGATCTTACTGAGCCACCCGTGTACATCATTTATCGGGACATACACAATCTATATGGTTGGGCTACGTCGCAGCCACTTCCTGTGTGCGGTTTTTAGTGGATCACCGCAGAGCAGTTTCTGCAGAAACGCTCGGTCGGTTACGTCGACGACGTGGGTTATTTAGTGGAGGTTGACTTGATCTATCCCGAACATTTACACGAGCTCCACAACGATGATCCATTCTGCGTTGAAAAACTTCTGGTTGACAATGAGATACTATTTCCAGAGCAAATGGCGCAGAAGGACGAGTTCGGTCTGGGAGACGCAAAAGTAAAAAAAAAATTGTGCCTAATCTCATGAACAAGACCAAATACATATAACATCATCGACTGCTCGATCAGGCTTTGAAACACTGGCTGGTACTTGACAAAGTTCATTGCGCGTTTAATCAGGCCCTATGGATGAAAATTTACGTTGACTTTAACACGCATCGGCGTACGATGGCCACCACGGACTTCGAAAAGGATTTCTTCAAGCTCATGGACAACAGCATGTTCGGAAAGACCATGGAAAACATTTGAAAACGGAAAAAAAATTGAAATTGTCACGATGTGCGCCGCCTTGATAAGCTTGTCTCGTCAGACGCTTTCGTCCACATGAAAATCTTTGATGAAAACCAGGTAGCTGTCAAATCCAGAAAAACACGTCTGAAACTAGACAAACCTAAGTATTTTGGAGCAGCCATATTTGATATCTCCAAAATGCTCATGTTGGATTTCCATTATGACTTCATCAAGTCACGATATGGTGATCGCGCTCCTTTGCTCATGACCGACACTGATTCGCTCGTCTACGAGATTCAGACGGAGGATCTTTATCAGGATATGTTCGACCACAAAGGACTTAACTTTTCGATCTGCGCAGACAATAACAAAGTCCTAGAAAAATTCAAAGATGAGTGTAACGGGCACCCATGATGGAGTTTATTGCTCTGCTCTACAAAATGTACTGTATCAAGATGGACACTGGCTTGGTGAAGAAAAGGCTTAGGGTATTAAAAGGGCTGTCATCAGTAAAATTGCCATGATCAATCATTACAGGAAGACCCTGACTGGTGGTCTCCACTATTGTACGATGAGAACTTTCAAATCAGACCGACACAGGATTTCCACGTTAATGGTCAACAAAAATGGGCTTATGCACCTTCGACGATGAACAATACTGCTCCAATGGCGTTTCAACGTTGACGTTTGGACATAAAAACGTCAGACCACGGTCATTTCCTGTGATGTAAATATGCATCACCTCATCGTTTATATTCACTCACTATCACCACCACGTGGTCTAGAAGCACAGTGGTACAGAACCAACATCAATCTGATCACCACCCAGTTGTCCAGAACCCCGATGGTTTTCTCATTAGAATACGTTTGGTACAGAACCCACATATTCTTCTACATTAAAAAAATACAATGGATTTCATACGTTTGATCCAGAACCCCCATACATCACCTCATAGTTCAGCTGGTCCAGAACCCCTATTCTTCGATGCTACATTCGTGAGTTTTAATTATGAATACAGAAAGTAAAGAAGAGCAGTGCGTTAATTTGTTACCTAACTGTTTAAGAATTATTTTATTATTTTGGTTATATTAGTCCTTTTACTGTTCTTGTATTAAATTTTCATGACAATATTTTCGAAACCTTTAACAATATTTTCGAAACCTTTAATTACCCTTAAAGTGTATGCGTATTAAATAGCTTTACAACACCTCATTACATCAATGACTATATGGTCCCAACTAAAGTTAGTTGCTTGTAAAATATAAAAGTGAATTTTACAAAACTCCCAAGAAAATAAACCCTTCCAAATAAAGATAAACGTGAAGTAGAACAAAACAAAACAAAAAAAATATATAACGTGTAACACTTTAAAGAGTCTGCAAAACATATACAAACCAAAATATAAAGGTAACATTTGTAAAATCAGTTAAACATGATTAAAATTTCTCGTATATACCACATTCCCTAGAAAGTCTCAGATTGTCTCGGATAGTACGTCCTCATACAGTTTTTTTTAAAGCGGTTAACGTCAAAATGTCTGTCGTGCAGCATAGAAATCGACACACTCGACAAGAATCTGCTCCACTGTCAATGGATTAAAAAACTTTCCTTCACAATTTTTTTTCCACCGTAGATTGTTTTATTACTTGCTTGATATGTAACTTCATACTTCTCAAAGATTTTGGAACATACATACATACATACATACATATATATATATATATATATATATATATATATATATATATATATATATATATATATATATATATATATATTCATTAATCCTACTTCTAAAATTAGCTCTGTAAAACCATCCAAAGCAAAACTGATTATTTTTTTAATGACCATAATGTCAAGGTTTCATGTTTTGTGTACAAGTCTTCATTGATTAGATTGACAAGTCACAGACGTATCATGTTCATAAGAGTAAGTTCGTTAAATAGTGGTTAATCTCTTGGGTATAGGACACCCTCCCCCCTGCAAAATGGAAGATAAGATACAAACCCATCCCCCCAGTTGAAGTTATAAAACGTTTTAAACCGTTACAAATATACTGGCCTTTTTTGAAACGGGATGGGGAAAAATAAGAAATGTGAAATATCATCAATGTTCTTCATATTTAATTTAATTATGGAATTTCATGGTTATACAATAAAATTACGGCTTAGCTTTTAAGTACTTCCCAAAACATAACTTTAATGGTCAACGACAGTTAACCCGGTACTTATTCCATCATTGTACCAACAACGCTATATTTCCAACGGATGCAGCGACCCACAGCTCTCAGGATTTTGTCGATGGTCTCCAGGTCTTGTTGACGATCCGTGCAGATCCTCATCAGATGATTTTGCAGGGTGTTTTGTCATTCGTTTGACTTTCTTTCTGTGTGCCTCGCCCCTTGCATCTCGAAGAAAAACCCATTGATACCAAGACAGCGTCCTTGCGAAGACTGTTGATGCGGGTCCACAATAACGGGTGTTTGTAACCAACCAGCTGCGAAAACGTTAGATTCGAACTCTCGCACAAGTTGTTTGTGCGGTTTTTCCCATCAAGTGTGACCTGGTGGACATTGTACATTATTGGTAGTAACAGATGGGGCAAACGTCGGAAGCGGACTGGCGGCACATCATCACAACCGTCTGCTAGAGGTGGCTGAACACTTCGGAACATATTTCTCACATAACGTCGTTTGGAAACATTCTAACAATGGATCAGCACCTGCCGGGGTAGTAGTTAGTCAGAAATCTTATGCCGTCCGCGACGTCATCCACAGGGAGAAAGACCTAGATTCCTTAGGTACAGTACCGTGCCTCTGACATCTTATGTTCCATTTCATAGTGTCGATTCTCTCAGTGCAAGACCTGACTGGATCCGCAGTATCAAACACAGCACTAGTCAGGATCTGATCAAACCTATCTCTTAAATTCAGAGTTTGCTCTCGTAAACGGAGTCTAACTTCGCTACTTCAGCAAGGTTTGGATAAGCTTCATGGATGTGCGGAACGGTCACATGTAAATCATTACGATCAAAGTTTGTAGAAATTTTGCCCTTGCATTGGCTTGGTTTCCTTTTGGAGCACTCCCATCGGATGCGGATTTTACTCTCAGCCTTCTTCGTCTACATGTAACCATCACAGCACAACCTTTCACCACCCTGACTATTTCCATACTGATCATTAAGCTTCAAGTGGTTTCACATATTATATGACGATTTATGGCGATTAACATGAGATTTCATATTCCTACGACAAATAAACTAAGACCCATATTCTTGGCGCTGTTTTTCTAAATACGCATGTGCTAAATCATCGCGGAAGTATTTAATGCGAGGGATTAAAAGTGGAGGTATGCTTATGAAAACCAGGTGACAAAGCACGTGCAATTGGTCTTTACATCAAAAGGATCATCAGGCATCCTAATTTTTGTGTCTGTTAAGATCTAACATCTAACCCGCACCCTATACGTCTTTTGTCTTCTCAAAGGGAAGCCGACACAAAACTTGAAAGCGCCCAAGCCGACACACAAAGATGTATATTTGTGATGGTTTAAAATTGGTTTAAACTGCATTTAAAAAGGGCAAAACTTAGGGTTGGGGAGGGGAGTATGTTCTATCTTTTATTTTGTTGGTGGGGTCCTAGAGGGATTTTGTCTGTACCCCAATCTCTCTCTCTCTCTCTCTCTCTCTCTCTCTCTCTCTCTCTCTCTCTCTCTCTCTCTCTCATTTGATTGAAGAGAGAGAGCGAGAGACGGAGAGAATTCATAGTACAAGATGAGTGACATGCTATTTCGCTTTATTTTTCTCTATCTCTGCGTCATATCGCTGTGCTTAAAACTGCTATAGATCATTTTTACCTATGATTTGGAAGTAGGTATGAAATTCCTGACCATGTGGAATCCGCTTCTATGAAGCCGCTTATTGTTTTTCTTCTGGATAAATGACAAATTATGGACCTGGACTAGTCATAGGTTGTGGCAATAGTGAGTAAACAGTCCAAGTAATATAAAGGTATGAGAAGGGGCTCGACATTATGAAAATGGCTATAGAATAACATCAAGGAAACATAGCCAGAAATGTTTTTGATGGTCGTTGAGAAG
This sequence comes from Megalonaias nervosa, assembly GCA_016617855.1. Taxonomy (NCBI): domain Eukaryota; kingdom Metazoa; phylum Mollusca; class Bivalvia; order Unionida; family Unionidae; genus Megalonaias; species Megalonaias nervosa. Next base: position 13,593 of record JAECUM010014751.1, read on the forward strand.
AAAACCAAAAAGTAGGTATTAGTGCATAGTTGCGCTCAGATCACAATTATATTCCCATTGTTATGTATATTTAATTTAATTGTTTGCTTGTTAGTTTTAAAATTTACTTTTTATTTCATTACATGTATTGTAACATTGTATGCTGAACTTGACCTTGTCCAAAATTGAGTTTGTTTTTGCTTGACCTGATCGCCTTTTTTATTTTTTTATTTCATTTTATGTAAACAACTAATAATAGTTTCATTATTCTCTATGTGTATGAACGTAATATCAGGATTTTTATTCAGGTAAACTAGAAGAAGTAAATATGTTGATTTGGGTCAGGGTTTATGAGTTTCGTTCGTGAATTTTACAGGTTATTGTGTTGTAAGTAAACAGGGCTTATTAGATCATTCTAGAAGGTTATTTTCCATTAGGTAATGTTTTACTTTTAGAAAATGCTAATTGTGACCTGAGGTCAAGTAGAGAACTATATATATTGTAGCTGTGAGGATTTCACCATTTGCGCGTTAACATCTAGCACTTTCAAGTTGTATTATGTTGTGACCAGTGTGAGCTGAATTTTATTTGCTTCAAATTATGACTTTTATTTAAGTTATGATTCACGTTTACTTATTTTATAAACACTTAATAATTTTGCTGCTCAATAATACAATACAACACAATGCAATGCAATGCAACGTTACACAACACAATACAATCCAATAACTTAACCAAATTCAGAAACTTCTGAGGTTTTATACGTTAGCTTTTTTCTGAAATTAGTTTTGGGGTGGGGGTCGTACAGGTTGATATAGATTAATATTACGTGTATTCCAAATGACGTATCTGCAACGAATGATAACTTCAAAAATTTCTGAGCCCCTGATAACCAAAGCACATCAATTAAACACGAGAAAAGGGGACAAAAATCGCCTGCACAAACGAAAGTCTGTATAACGGATTGCAACGCAAATTATACATTGTCATTACCATGGAAACGAAAGGTAAATAGATTTCATTTATGACGAAACGCATTAAACCATTTTGTCCCTTTGGTAGATTTTCCAATTATTACCAAATAATTTTTTTTTATATCACTTACAGTTTTTCAAACATGATGCATCAGTTGTCCATATTACTTCCATAAATGTATGACAGCTGAGGAATGCTGAAGTTATTATCCTCTTTAACTCTTTCAGGTTTTGATTGAAGTACTGGAATGATCGGATCCCCCCCCCCCGCTCTCCTAGCTAGATTTAGCTGATGTAAAGCCCCCCCCCTCCCCCACCCCCGTCTGTTTAAATAGCAACTTCTCAGTGTAAAAACGAAGAAAGTTTGTTATATTTTATCAAACTAAACCACCTCATTACTCGAACCTCTTAGAAAAAATTCTGGATCTCCCCCTGACCTACCCAACATCTCTGTCTGTCTGCCTCTCTCTCTCTCTCTCTCTCTCTCTCTCTCTCTCTCTCTCTCTCTCTCATGTACATGGACTTGACATATGACCACCTATAGTCGTAATGGTCCGACACGTATTTATAGTATGGCATGCTAGATAATTGAACCATGTATGCAAAATTGAACAGTACGAAATATTGCATGCAGGTAAATACTTATTCAAGATTCATATGCATGTTAATAAATTGGAAGGATCAAAAAGAATGTTTCTATCTCATCTGTGTCAAACATTGCAACGGGTTTGCATAGCGGTTACACTATTACCCGTTATTCGTCTGGCATTAGTTTGCGGTTAAAGTTTAATGCCATGACTCTATTTGCTTTTTGTACCAAATGGATGCCAGAAGATTTTTGCAAATAGGTTCAGACAAGTTCATATACCGTACAAAGTGATTGTAGGGTCATAGGGTAAAATTTTAAGGTCAATGAGGAAGAATGAAAGATCTTCTTGCCGAGACAAATAGATTTCTAGGAAAAAATCTTACGGGCGACATTTATGCAAGAAGATAACCTAACAAGCCACACGAAAACGTTAATCTTCAGTTTCGATGCGGCTTTTATTACATCCAATGTTTCATTACATATGTTGAACAGGTACAATTTTCATTGGACTAGAGTTAACCTGATCTATTTTGTGAAGTTGATAAATCATGTTTAATCACTTGATAATGTTACGAATCCAAATCTTAACTGAAAGAAAGCAAAACTTACAAGCTTAGTAAAATCAGCGAATAATTTATTTCTCTAAGCTACAAAGTGAACATTTAAGAGGAACTTGCAGTATTATAAATTAAATCCTAAATAATCCTAAATTTCCTATCACAAGTCTAAAAGCCTAGAATGTTCCGAATAAATTCCAATAGTTTCGAATGTCTTGATGCATCACAATGATATAACCCCAGAATGCCTTTAATTGAGTCCTCAATAATCCCAATGTAGTGTTTAAATCCAAAAAGTCAATGAACACTTTGTAATTCCAATGAATAATTTAAATAAAGGATTATATCTGAACACAACTAAAACAATAGATTCCCAAAGACTGATATGAAACAGGAATGAAGATTTCATATATGAAACCAATATATGCTAATTTGACTTGACTTAAGACCCACATATGGGGCATTTAAAATGGAAAATTCATCGAAATTCGTAAATATGTTTCGACCTTGAACTTAAGTTTTAGTAAACATCTTGTTTACCATTTATAATAATGACAAAAAGATCCAGGAAAGCAAAGCATGAAAATAGGCAGGTATGCCTAAAGTCTACCTTCATTTACATACAAAGGTCATATATAATATAAATTAAATGTGTTACGTGTAGTCTGGCACAAAAATAACAAGAGAAAAGAGTGAAGCCAACAAGCTTTGTATATTTTAACAGAATAATTTATTTCCCTAGAAAACACTGTAAAAATTGGAAATAGGACTTACGGTTTGTGAATATAATCCAAAATTTAATCCTAAGATTGAACAATACAAGTCCTATCACTAAACAGTTCTAATAGAATCCGGGTTCGAATCTCGATGAAATTCCAATATGGAGGCGATGACGTCAGATGATGTCGTTGTACTGGTGGTAACAGACCCTCAATTGAATCACAGTTTATGTTTCCGTATAGAACTCCAGAATAAATTTCCACTGAATTTCTTTGTCCCAGAACTTTTTATAAAAAGTACACTTGTTTTGTTTTCTAGAGAATAAATTATTAAATCCAAAAAACAGATGAAAAACAAAATGGCAACAACAATTAGAAACACCATGTTCCCTCAAGGTGTTAAGAACGACTGGCTAAAACTGCTAGAAAGCGTCAGTTTAAAGCCGCGATTTTAGATCACATGGTACTTCACGCGATAGGCTACGTGATTTACTAATTTGAACATCGCAATAACAAAAATGCCAATTGTCACGTAGCTAGAATAGCCTTATCTAAGAACCAAATTCTTACGCTGAAAATGTATACAAAAAAGAAAGACTGTTTACAGTTCAGCTAATATGTGGGCCGAAATGACCTTGGCAATAACCAATCGTATTCACTCGATGTTTACAAAAACTATGAGCTAAAACTAGTGCTGAAATAACGTTAAGATCTAATCGGGTCAAGCCAATTTTCGGAAAAGAGACTTAAATCCAATGAAAATTATCATTACAGTAAAATATAATGAAACAAAAATAAAATAAAGAAGAATTTTAAAACTAACACACAAGTAATTTAATTACATATACGTAACAAATGTACATAGCAATAAGATTTCAGTAGAAGTCCTTATTTGTAGGAACTTCATTCCCCTGTCAAAGAATCTCAGTCGTGTTTTGTCACGTCCCGTTCGTCACGAATTTAATTTCTTTTTTAATATCTTTTGAAGAACTGCGTGGATTGAAACCAGAATTTTATATTATGTTTTACATGAAGAGGTCAGGTTTGATTTTCCTATTGCTGACAACATTTAATGGAGTTAATGTCCTGTTTTGTCTTAAAACTTTTCCTATCATTTAATTCTTATTGACAGCAGAATCCATGTTGTGTAGGCAAATTTCTAGTTCTTTATACCAGACTCCTAGGCTCTAGAACAATGAAGTCACTGAATTCATTTTAAAAGTCTGACAGAGAGCTCTGAAGGTAGTAACTGAATGCAGATTTTTGCGTTGGTTTACACAAAACTCTGTGTAGATAAGAAAACTAAAAAATGTATTGTACAACTAATGAGATGAAAATAGTTAATAATGTTCATACTATGACACACCTATTACCTGTCGGGACTAAACATATACATAAATTAAACAAGCCTGAAATATACCTGAAGCTCACAGAAAACTTCACTCTACGGAAACCTGTAAGTGCCAGCTCGAAATGTTTTAAAAAATCTCTTAAGCACATCTGAACTATCGCATACATGATTTTTGTATTTCGTGATCACGGAGTTCACTTATTATATTGTAATCGCGACTTAGCTCTCGAAGTTACTACTCAGTATCTCGTGATTTCGAATGAACACGTAATAACTGGAGATATTGCTACTCAACCGCAAAACGACTTCAAGAGTCTATTTTGAAGATTTAGTTATGTTCAGATTTAAACAAATTCACGTTTTGATTTATTCTTCGTCTTCATACGGGCACGAGCAGGTGATAGCTATACGTTTATACATGCTATAGCAACGTGGAAACAAGTGACATTAACGTGGATAAAGAAATGATATTAACGTGGATACACGGGTAATAGTGCCTTGAAAACGAATGAGTTATCACGTTCTATCCAGGTTGATTTGCGTATGATGCTAGTAGTAGCTGTCTACCTGTAAATATTCCATCGCGTTAAACATCCATTTTAAACATTTGCTTCTTTCCGTTCTAGTTGTTGTCTTTACTGAGATATAAACTTTCTTTGAATTTCATCTCTGTTCATGTTTTAAGAGGTCTTGCTCTGGTATAAAACTATATATGCTCAACTGTATTTCTTTCTTGAGTAGGTCGTAACCTCAGCTCTAATAGCCAAGTGGAACTTTACTTATACGGGATCAAATTGTCAATTTTTTTCGAATGATGATCACTTTTATATTTGGTTTAGGATAATTAAAAATGAATGCAACTCTTTACACATTAATATTGCTAATACATTAATTAATTTCTTTCCGTTTTGATTGTGTTTTAAATTATATATGTTCATCCTATATAATTTCATTCTAGCAGTAGGAGGTATTACAGATGGTTTTAATTTAGTTTTGTCGTCTTGATATTGATGCATGAAGTAATTAAGTTGATTTATTTAACTAGAGAAAACACACACACACACACACACACACACACACACACACACATATATATATATATATAACTATACTACTATATATATATATATATATATATATATATATATATATATATATATATGGCATGTTTATCGTGCACATATGCATTATCATTTATTGCAGACATGTGAGTAATCGTTTCATGAGCAGAATTCTGAACATTCTTGTGAACCGTCCAGCGAATCTGGAAATATGGAAATATTCATGTGTGAACCGTCAAGTGAATCTGCATACATTCATGTGTGAACCGTCCAGTGAATCTGGAAATATTCATGAGTTATTCTGGACATGTACGACATCGTTTTATGAGCAGAAATGATGAACAAATGTCAAAGGTCCAGTTTAAACGAGAAATACATTACTGTCGATTTCTTTTTGTGAGAAGATTTCTTCACCCCTGCCAAGTTTCTAACTACAGATTTTTGGGGCTTGGTGTGGCCGAGTGGTCTAAAGCGTTAGCCTTTACCAATTAATGCCACCTCACCTCTGTCCACGTGGGTTTGAGTCAATGTGGAATGTGAGAAAGCTTGTTAGTTGCTTCCCGTGGGTCAGAGGTTCTTCCCAGGGGTTTCCAGTGTTCTTCCTCCACCAGCCTTTCGTGTGGTGAAAAATGGCGTTATGCCTACAACAACAACAACACAACCTTGCTTACTAACTCCTGCATACAGCGCAACATTTACTTACCTTTAGAAACCTAACAAGCGAAGTTTTATTATTTGTACCCCAGTCTGCATACTTCGATAGTTGGACATAGCTATAGAACAAACCAATAGAGAGTACTGGAATTACAATTTTACCGTGTAATAATTTATTTATTTATTTATTACACGTCAACAAAACCTCGCAAAAGAAGAAGATTGTTCTCGCTTAATTTTCACTAACATCAAGTCCAGTATTCTCTCTCTCTCTCTCTCTCTCTCTCTCTCTCTCTCTCTCTCTCACACACACACACACACACACACACACACACACACACAAACACACACGCACACACACTGCTAGTTAGAATTATTCTTTTCATATCGTACCCTGGTTTGTTTAAAGCCCATACAAATCAGACACGTTGACTCCATATGTTGCAGGTACAGCTGACAACAATTTTGTATTTTGACTAGATAATTTGATATAGTTTTTTTTCACTGTTTTTTTTTTTCCCCAAAAAATTCTGGTAAAATGATTGGGTTACATTTATTTTTTACACAATTTATACGACACGATGAAAACATAGTGTGCTAGATAGGCTTATCATGCACGTAGAGCTCATATTTCGATGGCATTAAAATGGTTTGTGCTTGTGTTTTATAGATTTAATGCCATTTTCAGCAGGTAGCCAGTATATATGATCGATAAAGAACACGGGAAAATCTCGAGGGAACCATCGACGCACGGGAAGCTTTTGGCGAATTTTCTCACGTTCCCACATTGGCGAAGCTGAGACTCGAACCCACACGAACAGAGGTGAGATGTCACTAATCTGCAGAGGCGAGCATCATAGACCACTCGGCTGCCCGGCTGCGTGGATCGAGAGAACTAATTTATATACGGGTTTCGAAAGCTGACGCAAATTGTCTATCAGGGAAGTCTAACATGCCCTTAATTCGTCACATCTTCTGCTAAAAAATTACTTTGTTGGTAAACGCTTGGATCCACCCGTCAGCATTCTCAACACATTATCTATCTATCTATCTATCTATCTATCTATCTATCTATCTATCTATCTATCTACCTATTTATCTATCTATCTATCTATCTATCTAAAATAAAGGGAAGGTTAGTGTTCAATTTAGTAATATTCTCTTTTCTCCATACTATGAAAGTATAGGGTAAAGAGAGTGTTCAATTTAGGATCTCAGAATGGATTTTGTTCCCGATACGAGTATTTCTCCAAATATTCTAAATTAACGATATGCCAGTCAAGATTTGTCTTATGAAACCATATGAAATCCGTGGAGGGGTTGGGTGGGACATGTCCGCTATTGCTGGCACTCTGATCCGCTGTATGTATGTATATATGTATGTACGCACGCATGCAGGCACGCACGCACGCACGCACGTAAGTACGTATGTATGTATGTATATATGTATGTATGTATGTAACTATCAATCCAAGCAGTAATCTATTTATCTCTCTATCTGTCCTTTCGAATGTATTTGTATCTACTAAACTACTAGGTCATGGAATATGTTTATACGATTGATGTTATTTCCCTTGTGCAGCGCATCTCACAGTGTCACTGCTAGTTAATTATGCCAAATCTGTGCTGGATAGACTGTTTCTGGATCTTGCTATAATTCATAATCGCTCTCTCTCTCTCTCTCTCTCTCTCTCTCTCTCTCTCTCTCTCTCTCTCTCTGAGATCTATATGATACGTCTTTGACAGGGAAATATCCAAAATGATCGTGTCCAGGATTTTCTTCTGGCCTGGAAATGGTTAGAGTAACTTGCAAAAGCAAAGAAACGACAGGAAATCCTGCTTTTAATAGCTAATAGGCTGCATCAGGCATTAGGGCGACAATGCGGGCAAAGTAAAGAATCGGCATTGTCCGTAATAGTTTCTAACATATATGGCCTATTGTAGCATGGAGATAATTAATGCTCCGAGAAAAAGTTTATTTTGTTTACTTACATTTTATCAATATGCTGTCGATAATGTTTGTCACATGTGTTAAGACTCTGTAGTCTTAAGATAAATAAAAAGAAAGCGAAAACTAAGAAGTTTTGCATAATTGAAAATATAATTTATTTGCCTAAAATATAACGTGAAAAAGTAAAAATAACTTAAAGTATGGTGAATGTAATTCTAAACAGTCTTAAGTGTTCTATTAAGTCCAAAAGTATCGAGTAATCCAAATGAGTTCCGTTGATATTTCGAATTATGTCTTGTAGTGTACTGATGTATTAACAGTACAGAAGAATCACTATGATATAATCCAAAAATGTCTTTAAATGAATTCACAGTAATTCCTTAACAGTTATAAATATCCAAGTGTCTTTAAATAAATTCACAGTATTTCCTTGACAGTTACTATTCCAATTAATCCGAATAGTTTAGCACTGTAATTCCAATGAATGATTACATTAAATGAATCAATCCTCTCGATAAAACTGAATAAGTTCCAAAACTCTTGTTTACTACTAAGAATGCCCAATTCTACGTAATAATTCTCTTTTATAAATGCCTAAAACGCTATAGATAGTGTCGCACATTCATAATCTCGACAGTAAATATGGTCATGTGGGTTACATTAGCTAATAAAGTATTAGGTCAGCTTAGCCCTTAAGAAAAAACATGAACCCGATTCACATCACATGACGTTTACCTAGATTTAATAGTACTACTCAAATATGAAACTTATGAATGGATCTACGCACTATTTACAAGAATAACCTCTTCGTTAAAGTGCTACTTACGATCATTGGGGAAAATTAGTATTTAAAATACTATTAACTAAATCGCCCTTGCAAACTTTATTAATGATAAATGCACATAATTTATATATACCTAACATATGCCTCAACGCCGACGATTTTATACGTTGGTATAAATGAGGACGTCGTTCAGTTGTGTTACAGTTTGTCAATGCTTACATGCGCACGAACACAAGCCAGAATTGCCTTTTGTCATTGCATTGGTAATGAGTTGTATCTTAATGGTCATGCATGTTGACTGTAAGTTTTGTTATGTCCTATCGACAACTAATATTCTGATACAATATAAATACTAAACCTTGATTGTCCGGTTTTGTGATTATGAGGTGTAAACATACTGGGATAATCGGAGGATCATATAATCAATTCCATATTTGTATATATTATAAATCTTTTGGGGATATGGTTTTCGTTTGCATTTGCTAAACAGTCTGACAGTGGAGACGGTATATTTTCTCCTTTGATACAGACACACTTGAAACTGCTGATTCGTACACATATCTAGACATATCATAATGGAAAATAAATTATCATAATTTAAACAAGAAAATAGCAATATTAAACTTGAAAAAGGCACTCGGGTCCTGGTTCAAATTCAACAGCCTCTTTGTACATCCAATGGTAAAAATACTTGCATATTGCTACATACTGAACCGTATATGAATAAACACCTTTGTTTCTATGGTTGTGAAGTATGGGAGACGCGGTTTTTTCAGTTGGTGAAAATGACTAATCTTTTCAGTGACTGAAAGAAGATTTCTTATAACCAGACAATATTCAAAATAACCAAATCTTTTCTTGGTCAACTCAATCATTAATATGTGCACTAATAGAACTAGATTTGCACCCTCTTTCACACGATGTTTTATCTCCATGCAAAACATCCATCAAAGACTTTATAAGATCAAAAACACAAAATTTTTATACAAACATTAAAGGAGGACCTGAACCTCTCTAACATGATTGAATGCATCTGTTTGTCGCATTCTAAAATTACTCAGAAGTCTTATCTTGATTTACAGAACGTAATAGATTTGATTAATTACAATGAGGGGCTGCTTTACTAGAGAAAGCCTGCCTTCAGATCCTGTTAATTGGGAAATTTAGTAAACTCTTTGAATTTATTAAACAGAATGTATGTGTCGCTTCCTATCTTTCCACAATAAAAAGTCGAAAACTTAAAATATCTCTAACCTACCTTTGCCTACATACACACTATTTTATCCAGGCATCTGGCAAATTCTAAAATTTAAGCTTTGAAGAAAACAACCTCTCCTTTTTGTCTCAGTAAAGTTGACGATGGAGCCCACTTCCTAATAGTAAACAAAGTTTATGCAAGTGTGAGACAATCATCATGAAAATCATTTCCCACATATCATCTTTTGTCTTAGTCAGTTTCTCTAACTACAAAAATAACAGATCCTCCTGCAGCAACCACAGTAAAAACTGGCAGATTTATAACACCCATTTTTGAACTCAGGCTGCAGCACATAAAGTTATTATTTCTATATAATATTAATAAATGATATAGCGTCGAAATATATTTACTTTATGAATTAGGAGAATTTGGACTCCAAACTGTAAATTTGTAACTCATATAGTTAATCTTTTTCTTTGATATATATGTTTGTTTACATTGCCTTGTGCAAGATGTTATGTAATTCAAACTTTGAGAAAACTCGATAAATTGTAGATTTTGGAATCTGTGACAAGACCGATCTTGGCGGTAGGGGAAAGTCAATGTCCTGTCCGAAAATCTCGTCTTCGACGCTGGGAAAAAGCGATAAATAGTATCACTAACAATATTATAATGCAACATTTTCCGCAAATGACTGACACCCCATAACAACTATGCCACACAAAATAAGTTTAGCATCTGCCTACCAACATGTAGTAATTATGCCAAGCAAAATCAGTTCACATAGTTGCTGTTGTTGTTGTTGTTGTTGTTGTGGGGCTTAACGCCATTTTTCAGCACACGATAGGCTATACATGGCGGCCAGTATTAATGGTGGAGGAAGAAACCAGGAAATCCGCGGAAAGAACCACCGACCCACGAGAAGCTACTGGCAAGCTTTCTCACATATCCACATTCGCCGAATCTTAGACTCGAACCAACGCAGACAGAGGTGAGATGGCAGTGATCCGTAACGGACAGCGCTTTAGACCACTCGGCCACTCGGGGCCCCCTCACATAGTTGCCTACCACCCTGTACTAACTATGCCATGCAAAATAAGTTTAGCAGCTCTGGATGTAAATCCGTGATAAAATATGCTGTGACTTAAAGGTGCAGGTGGTAAGACCAAGGCTTCACAACCTTGGCACCGTTTTATGCATAGTTCAGTCGAACAATAAGCAATTCATATACAACAAATATTTTTAAACGAGATTCATTAAAGATAAAAGTAGAAGCTGTTTTTTCATATCTCCTACCTAATTTTAAACTACCATATCCTTATCCAGTCTCATAGCCCGTCAGATGAAACAATGTATTAACTTGTTTTCACAAAATAAAGTTTCTAGTGCTATCCAGAAGACTGCTCTGACCAAGGCATTTAGTCATAAAGCAGGGTTATACTACTGAAAGGGGAAGTAAGGCTGCTCTCAGTACTTTTTGGCTTTGATTTGCTGGGTCACATCACACCCGTTTCCATTCTGCAGGTCACACAAAGTTTAGCAAACTTTTTGGACATAGTTTTTGCAAACTATGAATATTAAACAAATTAATCAAATGCTTAGAAAATGGAAAGTTAGGAAAGGAAAGCGGGCATTTAACTTTTTAAACGTCACATAGTGTACATGTTTTAGTTACATTTGCAATATCGTCACATAAACAAATTCCCAAAACGTGAGAACATATTTGTCATTGTAAATAATTAGATAAAGATATAAAATCATAAAATATATCCAAGAACAGCTCTTTTCAGTTATTGATTTCAATATATACATTAAAGCTTTCTTTTATATATTAGTCACATAAGCATATGATAATAAAATAATTAAAATCACATTGGAAGATTCTTAATGATATTCACTCAACATAATTACACAAACTATATGCAAAATAAAGAAGTAGAGTGCTTCTATATTCGTGAGAGTGCATCTGAAGTCAATTATCTTTTCCTTTGATGATGTTAATATTGTATTCTTTCAGCATCAAACTCGACCTCAACAATGTCTGATTTTTATTTTTAAGTTTGTTAATCAAAGTAAGAGGGTTGCTATCAGTGAATACAAGAACATTAGAAAGAGTTGAACTAATATTGCAAAGCCTGTATCAAACCGAAACATTCCTTTTCAATTGTGGAATTTTGTTTCTGGTGCATGTTTTTATTTCAAAATAGCACACTGGATGATCCATACCATTTTTATCTTCTTGAATCTTCAACCAACACCCACATCAACAGACATTTTAAATAATCGACTAAAATCCGGTACTGAACGAACTGGTGCACCTTTAAGTATGGCCTTTAATTTGTCAAAAGACTCCAGAGATTTGTCAGACCAATAAATTTTGCATTTCTTATTCAGTGCATTTGTCAACGATTCGGCAATTACGGGAAATTTCGAGCAAAATCTCCAATAATATCCAGCCGTACCAAAAAGTTGCATAAGTTGCATTTTATAAATTGACATCGGAAATTCACAGATATCTCTGACCCCAACTTCTGCAGGGTTAACTTGACCTTGTCCCACAATGTGTCCAAAAAATGTGATACAAGCACGGTTAAAATAAGTTTTACCTAAATTAACCGAAAGATTAATTTCGGTCGATCAAAGAATTTACGAATGGTTTCAAAGTGATATCCCCAGATGTTGCTGTAGACGATGGCGTCTTTGATATATGCGCCACAATCATCTAGACCAGAAGTTCACATATTCACTAAACGCGGGGATGTTGACGGAAAATTTCGAATTGTATCACCTTATACTGACAAAACCCATCTGGAGATGCAAAATGCTGTATTTTCTTTTGCTCTTTCCGTGAGTGGAAATTACCAGAATCCTTTTAAAAGGTCAAACTTGGTGACGTATTTCGCATTTCCAGTTTTGTCGATGCAGTTATTGGCAACGGAAGTATATCCGTTTTGTGATGCTATTGACATTTTTGTAGTCAGTTCACATGCGGAACGCATTACTGGTTTAGGTACAAGAATACATTATGAAATCCAGTTACTTTTACTTGGTTCTATAAAATCATTTAAAATCCAGTAAATATTAATTTCTTTTTTTAAATATTCCAGCTTGAGAGGATTCATCCGGCAACGATGCAGATTCAAAGATGAGGAATCTACATAATCAAAGTCACTTACGTTTCAATTGTATAAGGACCATAAGCAAGAATATTTCGAGCTATAGGCAAAAGAGCCAGAATTTTATCATCAGGCAGAAAACTAGTTTCCTTTTTATTTCTGTAATACATTAATTTCATTTTTTACGTACTAAAGTGAAGATTAGATATTGCTCATTTACAAGATTTGACAGCATATGTTTTCAATCTGAGACATATTCAAGAAGATGAATCTTTGAATCCACCTTTTAAACTTACTTCTCTTTTAATAGCGTCAATCGGCCATGGAACGTATGTAAAACTAGTTCAAAAGATTTAAACCCCAATGATTCTTGAATATTAAAGCAATATGGCTGAATCATGTTTTTCCTTAATTTGATGAAATCTTTTCAAAAACCCATTGAATTTCAGTGTAATTGGCAGACAATTTAAACTGTTGGATGCATAACTCATGCATAATTTGTTGAAAAAAATTTCAGAGATAAAATTTGACCCTTGGTCAGACAGGAAAGATTGGGAAAGGCCAACAAATGTAAAGAAAAACGTTTCTGAAGCTTTTGCAGTGGTTTTAGGTTTAATAGTTCTCTAAGGAATTCCCTCGAGAAATCGTGAGGACGCCCACATTATAGTCAGTAATTATTGTTTGCCTGACTTGCTCTTAGGTAAGGGATTAATACAGTCTACCATTATTCTTCTAAATGGTTCTTCAAATGCAGAAATGGGTTGCAGATGAGCATTAGATATCTTCTGAGGACAAGTGTGACAAGATATTCAGAAATATCACTTTTAATTTTCGGCCAGTAAAATGATTCAAGAGCTTGTATTAAGTCTTATTGATTCCTAAATATCTAGCCAAGGAGGTTTCATGGGCTAGACAAAGAATTTTCTGTCGATATGACTTTGGAAAGAAAACTTAATAGCTCACTGACCACTCGTTACCAGAGGATACCTCAGGCGGTCTCTATTGTCTCTAAAGGACCCAGTTTTTCGCAAAATAGCAAACTGGTAATTGTATGGCTTCAGTTTCGAGAATATCCGTCTGAAACAACAGGAGATCTCAGGATCTTTTTCCCATTCGACAAGGAGTGATTGTCTTTTGTCGCCCTAGTTAGAATAGAGAGAATGACGAGTAGTTAAAAGAATATCACTGTGACCAATACCTCTTGATTGATAAAAACCAGGAGCAAAGTTGGTCTGGTAAAAAAGTGATCAATAAATATGTCAGCTGACACAATTTCCTGACCATACAAACAAGGTAAATCAGGGATTTCAGCCTCAATAGGATCAATTCTTTGATACTAATAAGGCTTGTCAGCGACTAGTGGATTAACAACGACCTTATTTTCAGCTAGGCCATTGCTTAATAATAAAATTAATTCCTTATATGGGTAAAGAAGTCACTGCTCACGTAAGCATGGGTTTGGAAAGTAAGTCTGATGCCAGATTGATACTCTGGAGAGGAACATTAACAAAGCTGCAATCTACTCCCTGAATAAGAGCACTTTCACCAGAAGATGACTTGTCAGACAGCGGCAAAGTACATGATAACGAAAGACTTTGAGAAGCTCCTGTGTCCCTTAATATTTTTAATACAAAATAGGCTTGGCAGGATCACCAATAAGTGATATAAAATCTTGTGACACGAATGATTCAGAAGCATCCAAAAATAGAATCAGACTTTGTTTTACCCATCTAATATATTGCTTTCAATACAAGAACGTGACCTTGACCTCTATGAAATAAGAGCATTTGGAATAGCGCTGTCTTTATTCTGCTGCTTATTTTTCAACCTGTTGCAATTATATATAATATGCCCTTTCTTTTCCAATACGTGCATGTAGGAAGAGATAATTGTTTCTGATCCGTGTTATCTGATGTTTGATTTCTAAGAGTTGTGCCGGATTGAGATTTGCAAATACTCGTATGATTTTATTTTTATCCTAAAACTACTGAGAGGAATGCTTAATGACAAATGAAAGTTGTGAGTCAAAGAATCAACAGCTGTACGAGCAGCATTTTCCAGTGTTTTCTCTTTTTGCTCATCAAGATATGTGACGTCAAGACATATCTTGATGAGCATAAAGCAGGTGTTTTTTTTTTTGTTGTTTTTTTTTTAAAGTGAAGGACGTTTTCCTCTATCTTGATATAGGGGTTCTAGCGTAATATTTCTGGTAACATTAAATCCTGAACTTTCATATAAAGTGGCAGACTTTATAAAGTGCCCCGCCTGCCATCTATAATTCTTTCAATGTATGTTGCATTTACCTTTATATTCTCTGCATCTGTTTGGTTCTACCTTCTTCTCTTTCTCTCTACCTGTTTGTCTCTCCCTTTCCTCTGCCTAAAGTTGCATTGTTTTCTTCTTCTTCTTTTTCTTCTCCTTCTTCTTCTTCTTCTTCTTCTTCTCTCTCTCTCTCTCTCTCTCTCTCTCTCTCTCTCTCTCTCTCTCTCTCTCTCTCTCCATTATTTGCTTCTTTTCCTTTTGTCTCTGAATTTGATTTCCATCATTGTCTTCTGAAACTAACGCTTTCTTAACTCCAATTCCGTCTGGAATATTTAAAATGTAATTCCTTTATTTTCCTATCAGAGGCCCTGGGTCGCCGAGTGGTCTAAAACGCAGTCTCACCCATGTTCGCGTGGATTCTAGTCTCTTGCTCAGCAAATGTGGGTATGTGAAAAACACTGACAGTTGCTTTCCGTGGTTCGGTGGTTCTTACGGGGATTTTCCCGGATTCTTCCTCCATCAGTTATACTGCCCGCCATGTATATCCTTTCTTGCGCTGAGAAATGGCCTCAAACCCCAAAACAACAACAACAGTTTCCTGTCAAAACCAAATATAGACTTACTAATCAAACCCCAAACAGTATGCATTGGTAAAGATGATTTCGTTTCAGAAAAATCAAAACGTCTGTCAAACTCAAGCAACTCGTCCTTTTGCATAGACTCTAACCCGTCCTGGATAGGATCTGAAGCAACGTTCTCGACATTAGATGACATTGTGAATGATTGCTAGTTTAACTTACGATTTTTCAAATATGTGAAATTAAAATCTTTAGTAGGGACAATGAATATACCGAAAGGAAGGGAATATAAATTTTTAAGACAGTTTTTAATATCTTTGAAGTGTTTTAAAGAAATTCAAATCCCGGATGAGCCTCCAATTTTTGTTAGGACTCTATGTCTTAAAATGTGTAATAGAAAGAAAAAGAAGTGAACAATTTAAGTAAATTCAAGCTACAATTTATTTCCCTTGAATTCAAACTGAAATACAAAAGACACAGTATTGTTAATCAAATGTCAAATAATCCTAAATGAGTTATGAGAAACATAGAATGTTCCGAATGAATCCAATTGTCTTCAGTGCCCTGGTGTACCAAAATGATTCAGTCCAGAATGTCTTTGAATGAGTTGCCAATAGCTCTAAATTGGTGTGTAGAAATCCAAAAGTCAATGAGCACTTTAGTATTTCCAATGAATATTTAAATAAATAATTCACGTGAACTGCAAACTCTCGTCATGGATTCTCTCAGACTGATATAGAACAGGGATGAATTATTTGTTTATCAAATCCCTATTTATTCATATTTTCACTTGGCCTAGATGTGAATCATTCCAATGGAAAATCTCAGTCTAATTATAACAAGAATGTTTCAAACTCAAATGCAATGTAATCATCCTATTTACAACTTATAATCATGATTAAAAAATTAGCTATGTTGTTATGTGTATTTAATTTGCTTTGTTAGTTTTATTTTAATTTTTTTTCATTACATGCTATTGTAGTGTAACATTGTATGTTGGACTTGACCTTGTCCAAAACTGAGTTCATTTCTGTTTCACCTCAATTGTTTTTTTTATATTTTATTCTGTGTAACAACTAATACATAGCTAAACTATTCTCTCTGTGTATGGGTTTAAAATCACTATTATTATTATTATTATTATTATTATTATTATTATTATTATTATTATTATTATTAATAGAAGTAAGTATGTTTATCTGAGTCTAGGTCTAGGTTTTGGAATTTCTTACGTGAATTTTACATAGTGTAGGTTAGAGTTTTTATTTTGTAAATATTAGGATCATTGTAGAAGGTTATTTACCATTTAGTAATGTCCTTTTTTTTTTTTTAAATAGAAAATGCTAATTGTGACCTGAGGTCAAGTAGAGAACTATAGAATCTTGTAACCGAGATAATTTATTCAGTTGTGATTTAAGACCTAGTACTTTTAAGTTGTATTTTGTGTTGTGTCCAGTATTTCATTTTTGGGCTGGAAAATTTATTACTTCAAATTATTGAAAGCAAGTGATTTTTTTCTTCTTCTGGAAATACAAAAGTGCTCTGATAAAATTCTTAGAGTCATTCACTGGATTGCATAGTGAATTCAGATCTGGAATTATTTTACCGTGATTCAATAAAAGACTGTTGGCACTAAAGCACTCTACAAGCTACCCAAGATACATCATCGCCGTCAGTTTTTTGGATTTATTCTGGACTTTTACTGAATTTTATTCAGGACTTTAAATTATTAGGACTTATGTCCGTATTTCTTGGTTTATTTTTCGGATTTAATTTGCAGTATCGTAAGTTCTTTGTTCTGATTTTCGCTTTGTATTCTAGTGAAATAAATAATTAGTTGAATTTTACAGAGCTTGTTGCCTTTCATTCTTTTCTGTTACTTATTTTAAGAGCATAGACTTGTAACGATGTCATGAACAAAAATTAAGCACAAACTTTAAGTTTTATATTGATGACATCACTCACACTTGTGGCTTGTCCAACATATCATGTCAAACAATACCATTACACGTTAGTAGTATATGACCTGTATTTGCAGAGCCACTATGACATATCAACAATCCAGTATCCTTCTCCCTCACCAGATAAAACGGAATAAATTAATAACAATCATGAAGCCAAAGTTACTGGCTATTCTCTTTTTCCAAACCCAACACCTGATCACGTATTAACTGAACCAGTACATATCATCAAACAGTCTGATATTCAGTTTTGATAATAAATACCGTCCAGGGCTTTACATATCCACTTTCCAGACGCTCGGGCACAAGCTAATATTCGACTCAGGCAAGCTGAAGTTTGAAAAATTACTTGCCCACGAGCATGTTAAAAAATTAAGAGACCGGCAGTATGAACGAAAAAGAAAGGCCGTACTTAGTTTGTTAATGCTTTTTGTGCTGCAATTTTTATACTCTATGGTTTTACCACGGTTCATATATCAGCATCTTTATCTCGCGTTTATATGTTCCGCATTCTTCTATTACATAACTGCCCACAGTTACTTTCAACTTTCAAGCCATTATTTCATACCATACATTGTCAAAGCATGTATTTTCCATTTTGAAGTCAATAACAATGCCAATCTCGCATTAAAGATCATGTTAAACATATTTTACTGTCGTTTTACTAAACTATATGGGATTGGAGCTGCCTAACACGTTTTGGTCTTTTTCAAAACAACGTACAAAAATGACCAAAGATTACGTTCATTTTACAAAAATTCAAGTACATCTGGAAAGCAAGGTAAAACAGATTGTATATTAAAGGACACGAAACATTTCAAAGGAAAAGATAATAAACATGTAGGTATGTCGTTAATTAAACAAGCAATTAATGAGAGAAGACACTGCAATTGTTACAGTAACTTTTGTCCATTACGTTTACAAATTTATTATTTAGAATGTAATTGTAAGTATTAAAAACGTCGGGTTTCGTTTATATATTTTTGAACATTTTGTTTCTTAGTTTGATTTAACTTTTCAGTAATAAATCCAGGGTTACACAACGTGTGTGTGTTAAATTATAGAACTAAAGATCTTTGGGTATTAAATAAATGGCAATAGAAACAAAGAACAGTGCTAATCATCTTCATTGTCATAAGCACATGCACACATGGGAGAGTTAACTTAATTCACTCTTTATATATGGAACTTGAGGGGACTACATGAGTATGTAGGATACTAAGGTGGTGACTATTGGCTTGATCATAATATTGTGTTAGGCTCGTTAGTTGAATTGGATATAAACGTTTTTCAAAGTTATTTATTTGGAGCTTTCAGATATCGATCGATCTATCCATCGATCGATCGATCGATCGAGAGAATGGAAGTCTGAACCCAACCCCCGAAAAGTTCAGATGGGAGTGATGCTTTGGGAGTTACGTAGATGATAATGAGATGCCTCATATCTGCTTTGTGGAGGAAGGCTGACTTAGTTAGGTACCCGATACAAATACAATATACATAATCTTTTCATCCTTCCTTGTACAACGATTTACAAACCAGCTTCAGCATAAAGAGACTCTTTACAGCAAAAATGGGTTTACAGCTTCCAATTAAACTCTTTCTCTAATCTATCTGAGTCTTCAATAGAGCAATTATTCCAGACTTGAGAATCGTATTCCAAAATTGGACTTCAGACAATTATAGTCCGAAATGAGTGTGAGTGTGATTTGGATTTTTAACGTAGCTGTAACAATTTTTCAGTCATATCGCTACGATGTCTGCAGTGTGGCAGTTTATAGTGATGCCTAACACTGGGGCATCATGCCGCAGACATGTAGCATGATGTCCCACCCAGTTACATTATCCTGACACCAGGCCGACCAGACCTAACACTAACCTCTTAAAGCTGAGCGCCAAGCGAGGCAGCTGTAAGTACTATTTTTGTAAGTCTTTGGTTTGACTCGGCCGGGGATCGAACCCACGACCTCCCGTATCCGAGGCGGACGCTCTAACCACTAGGCCACCGGAGCGGTAGTCCGAAATGTATATGACTTTTTACAGGAAGCAAGTGCTTATTATCGAAAGAGAACTTAGGATAGGAAAAATCGGTTAGCCTTTTTGCGATTAATCAAATGAATGAAAATGTCTGTTTCAAAGTGTTAAAAGTAACAAGCATATCGTTTTGCCATGCATTAAAATTTTGAAGAACATTAGTTTATAATCTTTTATATTTGTAAAGGGTCTCGAGAAGAGGTCGCAAGAAAAGTATCATCAGCAAATAGCATCGCAAGCGAACTGAAGGTAATATCGCGAACATAAAATGGTAATAATAAAGGCCCTAGCTCAGAACCTTTGGGAACCTCAGCGGTTACTTGACATTAAATGATGATATGAAGTCCGATAGAAAACTCTGATGACATCACTTTGATAAGAGCTTTCGTGCCATGATTGAAGTTTACCGGCAATGAAATATTCTAAAACTTGTTAATTAACCATTTATTTTAGACACTATCAAAATCTCTACTGACATCAAGGAACGTTAAACACGTGAATTCATTCGAATGAAGAGAACATATTTTGTGATAAAGTTCAATTAGCTTAGTCGTTGAAAGGCCTGGAAGAAATCCAGATTGATTTTAAATATCAAACCATTTTTGTTCACAAAGTCATATGCATGTTTGTGGAGCTGGGTACCACGAAACATTTTACCGCGGTATACCGCGGTATTTCTGAACATAACGTGATACGTACCACGGTATAGCGCAATTATACCAGGAACCAACAATTTAATGTTCTGGGCAGTGTCTTGACACTTTGTTTTTGTATTTCCGTCTGTCAATCGCTGGAATAATATCTAGTTCTGATTTATAGCAAACTAACACCTTGCTATAGCCATTACATTAATTATCGAAAAATTAACTATCTTCAGATATAAGAAAATAAAATATCTGAACTCAAAAGAAAATTGGAAGCACCCGAAAATTAAATGCTCAGTTCCTTATAGCAGATGAATTTGCCTTGTGTATGTAAATTGCTGCATTAGTTGTAATCTAAAAACTGTAAGTATTGTGGGATGATTAAGTATAACTTATAGCTGACATCCTGCAAAAGACATTGTGTTGACATAAGAGAACTTGTTGATAAAAATAGAAGTGTGGACGCTCAAACCGATAATTTACTAGCCGCACTGTTGATATAACAGGCATGGAAACTTTAATCTGGATACCAACAGACAGGTAATATATTCATCATAGAAGGCCAGAAAACATAAGACACATTTACTCAAGAAACGAGAAAAGATTTAGTGAACTTGATAAATTACGTAAAATTCAAACAGAAAGCAACCACTCTTCTGCAAAGGAATACATGTACTTAGCATATTAAAATACGTCTGTAAGTTACTTGAAAATTACTTTTCTTTAAATCCAAAATTTTTCCAAAGTTTGGATTTTTTTCATAACATCCCATTTAGCCACTATGTTGACATACGTTGCACATGTCAACATATGATTCAAGGATAAAAAATATGATTATATTTATAATATTCAAGATTAATGTATGACAAAATAAACGGTTTATAAAAGAATATTTTTTGGGAACTATTTTGTCATGAAAACATGCTGTTAATATAATTAAATTCGTAACAAGATTAATCGGGAACTTGCGTACATTCCTTAAAGACGGAAAACTACCGAGGTAATCATACAGTGAAAAAGTACTGTGGTAGATACTCTTGAAGAAAAAAAATCCCGAAGTAACTGGTACACTGGTAATACTGCGCATCTCTACATGCCTGAATAATTCTTTCAAAACACTTGGACACCGCTCATTATAGAAATTTGTCTATAATTAGACGATAAAGTTTTGTTTCCTTATTTTATAAATCGGCATGACACGAGCTAGCTTTCACTATGAGGGAAACATAATGGTTTCAACTGATTTATTAATATTTGCAAGAGCACATATATTTCTTCAATTATAGTGTTTTAACAGTTTATGACAATTTGATTGAGTCCAGCAGCTTGTTTAGATCCAGACCATTATGACTTGTATAATTTCTCGTTTATGTATATGTCAAAAATAATAGTTTTATTACTAACTTCAAATTTCTGTAGCTGTTTTTCATTAATTATTACTTCATTGACAGTTATGGGGTAATAGCAACAGTTCCTTATACCTATACTGAGTAATGCCTTCTAAATATATTTTCTAATGCCAAAATTGCTAAAAATGATATACATGATTTATGCAACAACTCGATATGAGCTTCATAACCGAAATATGACTCCACCTGTCCATAATAACAGTCCCTATAACCCTTGCCTACCTTCATACCCTTATTTTTAGGCTCAAATGATTAAAATTAACTAATCCAGCTGTAGAAATAAAATATTAAAAAGAAACACATACAAACGTGCACTGTTTCTTGAAAATATTCTTATAGGCCTAGATTCCCTGAAGTAGCACGCAGATGTCAATCATCAATTTAAAATACGCATGTTGACATTGTGTAACAGGCCAAATTTTGTCATCGAAACGATCACCTTAGACATGACCCCAAAATCGGAGCAAATATAAATATTTTCATGCGTCTAATGTTATAAATTTATATTGTGCGAGGCATACGGTATTCTTATACACCGATGAAAATTTGTAAAGATGTTTACTATTCAAGTTTGACTTCAAAATAAGCCAAAAACCTCACCATACAGTTTCTCGAGAAAGACCGCAATGATTTGGAATTCCAAGGTGTTGAGCACAATCCCTCAAAATTAGACTTGTTCCAATTTGTGAGGGGTTCAGCAATTATTGAAAAATTGGAACAAAATTTCCGATAGTATCCAACCATACCCAAAACTCGCATCAGTTACTTTTTATTGTTAGGCACAGGGAAATCAGAAATAGCCTTGATCTTAGCATCTTTACGTTTAAATTGTCCATGCCCCACGATATGTCCTAAAAATGTTACACAAGCACGGCAAAACTCAATTTTGGATAAATTAATTGTCAAACTTGCATCAGTGAGTCTGTGAAAGAATTTCTGAAATGCCGCTAAATATTCTTTCCAGGTGTCGTTGTAGATGATGACATCATCGATGTAAGCATCACAATTATCTTGACCAGATATAATCATGTTCATTAAACGTTGAAATGTACTTGGCGAACCTTTCATCCCAAACGGCATTACTTTATATTGATAAAGTCCATCTGGAGTCACGAATGCCGAAATTTCCTTTGCCCTTTCTGTCAGTGGAATTGTCAAAATCCTTTCAGAAGGACAAATTTGGTGACATACTTTGCATTTCCAATTTTATCAATTCAGTCATCGATTCTTGGTAATGGAAATGAATCTGTTTTAGTCACACTGTTCATCTTTCTATAATACGTGCACATGCGGAAAAGTATTGTCTGGTTTCGGAACAAGTATACATGGTAAACTCCAGTCACTTTTATTCGGTGCTATGAAATCATTTTCCAGCAAATACTGAATTTACTTTTTTCAAGTATTCCTGTTTGAGAGGGTTCATCCTGTACGGGTGTTGTATCACAGGTCTGGAATTTGCAATTTCAACGTCATGGTAGATTTTGTTTGTTTTTCTAGGAACATCTGGAAATAAGTGCTCATGTTCAAGTAATAACTGTTTAAGTTCATTCCTTTCTTATTGTTGCAAATGTGAACTTTTCTGATCCAGATTATTCATAATTTCTGAACTTCGAAGATTTGTTACTCCAAAATCAATGGAGTCCGATTGCATTCCTTCGCTTAAATCCTCAATGAGTGGAACAGGTACAACTAAATTAATTGCATGATTAACCTGGCTATCTCTCTCAACATACTGGTACTCCTTTAATTTATTTAGATCCCAGGAGTACTATTTTTATAATTTAACTCTTTCATTTTCTTCTTTACTCTGTAAGGGCCAAAGTACCTAATCAGAAGAAAAGCTTTGAAGAATGAGGAAGAGAAACAGAACTCTATCAGAAGACTCAAACGTTCTCTCCATTTTACTTCTGTCAAACCATAATTTCACTTTTGACTTGAATTGATGAAGGCCAAATTCAAGCATAATTAGCTGGAATATTCCAGACATAAAATTTGACCCTTGATCCGATTGGACAGATTTGGGAAGGCCAAAGTGAGTAAAAAAGTTGATCAAAGCTATTGTTTTAGTTTTACTATTCCTCAAAGGAATTCCCTCTGGGAATCTTGTTGACGCACACTTTATGGTTAACAAGTATTGGTTACCTGACTTGGTCTTAGGTAAGGGACCGACACAATCTACCATTATCCTGATGAATGGTTCGTCAAATGCAGGAACAGGTTGCAGATGATCCTTCTGATTGGGTTTTCCTACCATTTGACAAGTATGACAAGATCTGCAATATTTACAAACATCACTTTTAATTTTTGGCCAATAGAAGTGATTCAGAATCTTGTGTTAAGTCTTATTAATCCCCAAATGACCAGCCAAAGGAGTTTCTTGGGCCAGACTAAGTATTTCCTGTCTGTAAGATTTTGGAACTACAATTTGATAGTTCACTGACCACTCGTCGCCAACAGATATCTCGGGAGGTCTCCATTTCCTCATAAGAATCCCATTGATGATGAAATAGCAAACATGTACTTCTTTGGTTTCAGTTTCACTAATGACCCTTTGAAACAAACAGGAGATATATCTTAGGGTCATTTTCCTGTTCCACGACAAGTGATTGTCGTTTGTCACCCTGATTAGAATAAAGAGAATGAGTAGTTAAAAGAGGATCACTGTGATCAATACCTTTTGATTGATCCAAACGAGGAGTGAAAGTGACCTCATCAAAAGCCTGACCAAACATGTGTCAGCTAAAGGAATACTTTCCTTATCAACATCATTCTCAAGAGCTTTCTTTGCCATAGGTCTAGTAACTGCAAAAGATGGGTATAAATCGGGGAATTCCTTTTCAATTGGATCGACTTTCTGATCCAAACAAAGTTTGTCAGTTACAAGTGGATTAACCATAACCTTATGTCCAGTTAGGTCATTGCCTATAAATAAATGAATACCCTCAATGGGTAAAGTACACACTATTCCGACTGTTAGGGATCCTGAGACTAAGTCTGATGACAAATTTACACTATGGAGACGAACATCAACAAAACCGCACTGTACTCCCTAAATAAGAACACTCTTATTTGAAGAAGACTTCTCAGAAAAAGGCAAAATACCTGATAATAAAAGACTCTGAGAAGCTCCCGTATCCCTTAAAATTTTAATAGGGATGGGATTGGCTGAATCACCCAAGGGTGATATAGAACCCTTCGACATGAATGGTTCATAATTCTCCATAATAAAATCAGACTGGGGTTTATTAGACCCAACAAATGTATTGCTTTCAATACCTGACCGTGACCTTGATCTCTTAGAAATAAGAGCATTTAGAATAGGTCTGTCTTGATTCTGATGCTTATTTTTCAGTTTGAATCAATCAGAAATAACTTGTCCTTTCT
Organism: Megalonaias nervosa; assembly: GCA_016617855.1. Lineage (NCBI taxonomy): Eukaryota > Metazoa > Mollusca > Bivalvia > Unionida > Unionidae > Megalonaias > Megalonaias nervosa. Next base: position 38,798 of record JAECUM010014751.1, read on the forward strand.
TCTTGCAATAGGTACATGTAGGAAGAGATAATGATTTCTGATCAATCTTATCAGAAACTTGATGTCTAAAAGTTGTGCCAGATTGAAATTTAGAAGGGCTCACATTAGGCTGAAATATTTTTTACCAGAGTACTGCTAAGTGGAAGACTTTTACTTACAAAATAAACTTTATGAACTAAGGAATACTCGTCAGCAGTACGAGCAGCATTTTCCAAGGTTTCGACCTTATGCTCATCAAGATAAGTCTTAATGTCACCATGGACGCAATTCTTGAATTCTTCAAGGAATACTAGCTGTCGTAAGATTTTCGTAATCTTTACTAACCTTGTTAGAAGAGCACCACCTATCAAATTGTCGTACTTATTCCCATGCAAATTCGACATAGGTCTGGTCAGCTGATTTTCTAGAATTCCTAAAACCTTTTAGGTAAGCCTCAGTTACCAACTCATAACCCTTTAAGAGATAGTCCTTAGCCACATCATAGTCACCACTTTGCTGTAGTGATTGTGAAATGTAAATATCACGAGTTTTACCGGTAAGTATACATTGTAATAATAGAGTCCAGTGCTGTCTTGGCTACTTCCAAATTTCAGCATTTTTCTCAAAATGAACAAAATATTTTTTCTAGAAAAGGGGGTCGTAACTTGATATTTCTTAAAACATCAAACGTGGGGGAGTGTTTTCCATTTGCCAGCTCTAATTCTTTTAATCTAAATTGAAATTCTCA
>JAECUM010014752.1:0-71238 GCA_016617855.1 Megalonaias nervosa
GTCAACGTGAGTGCTTCTTTTAAGTCCGCGTGTTACATGTGATGGTAAATTTGAGTGCTAGGGAATGTTTACTTTCACGTCCGTGCTTCAAGTATATAAATTGGTGCGATCGTCAGTCTGGTTACCCGCGTTGACGTAGCAGCTGCAACAAAATGAGTAGACTAACAAAACTACTAGAACTCCAGATGCACCTGGAGCATGCCAGGCGTCTCCTGGATGAGCTGACTATGGAGGCGGCACAGGAGGAAGCCAGGTTAAAAGAAGATGAGGGCAAAAAGAAGAAGGAAGAAGAGAAAGAAAAGAAAAGAGGGATCCTGCCTCACCTCTTCATGAGACCTCAGTGTGAAGTCAAACCTGAGGTGAGGACACCTGCACAACCACATCCACAACCACAGCCACAGCCACAACCTGTGCCAAGAGTCTCTGTCCTCCAGACAGAAAACTGGGAGGAGGAATTGGAAAGACAGAGGCAAGAGTGGGAGCCTCGGCGTCAGCATCCCAGGGTGTTGAATAGAAGAAGAAGGGAACAAGTGTTCACTATCCCTCAAACTGAGGGGTGGGATAGTGAAGCCAATCAACCTCCCTCTGCGCTCCCAACCACACGCATCAATTGGGAGCAGGACTGGAGCCGGCGATGCGTGTGTGGTGCCCGCCCTGGGAGATATCATCATTAACCAGGTGCATTTGCAGTTCTAAAAAACAGCCCTTTTCAGGGCTAACCAGATCTCTAGAAAAGAGAACCTATTCAATTTGCCAATTCGTGTGAATGTAGTGTAGTGTGACTATAAACACTCACTCTTTACTGATGTGTGTGTGTGTGTGTGTGTGTGTGTGTGTGTGTGTGTGTGTGTGTTAGCATGCACGTTCTTTGGTGTAGATAGTATATTGTGTGTGTTTTATGCTTGCTCGTTCGTTGGTGAGGATAGTATATTGTGTGTTTTATGCTTGCTCGTTCTTTGGTGAGGATAGTATATTTGTGTTTTATGCTTGCTCGTTCGTTGGTGAGGATAGTATATTGTGTGTGTTTTATGCTTGCTCGTTCGTTGGTGAGGATAGTATATTGTGTGTTTTATGCTTGCTCGTTCTTTGGTGAGGATAATATATTGTGTGTGTTTTATGCTTGCTCATTCGTTGGTGAGGATAGTATATTGTGTGTGTTTTATGCTTGCTCATTCGTTGGTGAGGATAGTATATTGTGTGTGTTTTATGCTTGCTCGTTCTTTGGTGAGGATAGTATATTGTGTGTGTTTTATGCTTGCTCGTTCGTTGGTGTGGATAGTATATTGTGTGTTTTATGCTTGCTCGTTCGTTGGTGAGGATAGTATGTGTGTTTTATGCTTGCTCGTTCGTTGGTGTGGATAGTATATTGTGTGTTTTATGATTACTCGTTCGTTGGTGAGGATAGTAAATTGTATGTGAAGTGAGTGTAAGGGATGTTTTCCTTCACGTCCGTGCTTGAAGTATATAAAAGTATAGCGTTCGTCATTCGCGCCATTCAACACAGAATACAAGATGGATCTTTTTAACAAGTTGACAGGCAGTTGGTGGTGGATGATAGATGGAGTCCATGTGGTGGAAAGACTTCAAATGGAGTGGAGGTTTGAAGTCAGCCTAGACTTTATGACAAGTATGAAAATAGCAAGTTATGAACTACAAGGCATAATAGTGGAGGAAGCTGATAAGTTGAGAGGCTTCAACTATCCAAAATATGTCAGAGTAGGCACATTGAAGCAGACCCTTGATGTTGTCACCAAAATAAGGTGTTTTTTGGAAGACACATTCATTTTAACAGAATGGTCTTTTGTAGAAAAAGGCTTAGAAAATGTAAAGAAAGCGGAAGACCTGATGAAAAAGGTATTGGAAGAAGAAGGAAAGAAGATCAAGGAGACGTGGGCAAAAGAGAGGAAGGAAAAGGAAAACAAAAGGAAGAAAGAAGAGTTTGAGAAACTAAATCAGAACTGGATGAAAATCCAACAAAAATTCAGAGCTCTCGGACATCCTGACTGGATGCCCGAAGAAGAAAAGAAGAAAGGAATTATTCAAAAAGTCAGGAGATGGTGGAAGAACTGGAGAAGATAAAAGAAGAAGAAGAACCCAAAGGCCCTTTTCAGGGCCACTTCCAATGCCTCGAAAAGATCTTAATTTTCATTTGTTCTCCACCCTAAACGAATATATATATAAAACCCTTCCTCTACTAAAAAACACGAACGCACTTGATTCGTGTTTGTCTATAGCCCTCTCTCAGGTAGCCTGATGTCACAGTGCTTCTCTTTTTGCTACATTGTTACCAGTGTGACGTCATGCCACCTGTCGCTTATCGCTATACAAACCCACAATATACTAGTCGCCGCTCTACAAAAATTTCCATTGACGCTATACAGGCCCAGGGTGTGCTAGTCACTCTACCCAATTTTCCATTGACGCTATACAGGCCCAGGGTGTGCTTTTATTTCTTGACGCTATACTGGCCCAGGGGGGGTCTGTAATGCTAATTCCCATTGACGCTACGGTAACCCCTATTACTACTAATGTAGTAAGATTTCATAAATTCCTTCTGATGCACCTTCGGTGAATATGTAAATTATCTGTCTTAAATGATTTGTATCATTTATGCTGAGGATTGATTTTTCCTATGTCTGGTAATATGTCAAGGAATCGCTAATCAGCAAAGTAATATAGGACAAGGAGTGAAGTCTGTTAATTTGTGTGTAATTGTGAATTCTTTCCAACTGAAATGATGGTGCAGCATTAAGAACATGTGTCAAATGATAGGTCAGCTGGTAAATTTATGACTGCAGCAGGACAATGATAGAATCAGAGAGGGCTAATTATGTCATGGTACTCATTAGAAATGCAGTGGCTGCTAACAAGGCATTAATTTAGGATAGGTTATTTGTGTATTTGGTAAATTATATTAGTTCTGTTGAATTTTGATAGAATTTTCTCACCCATGCGACAGGGAAATCTAGCTGTTTTGCTAACCTTTCTTTTCTTATCTCAGTCTGGTTATCTCAGTCCGGTTGTCTCGGTCTAGTTGTCCACGCGCTAGGGACTACTTTTAAAAAATAAACCTTTGTTGTCTTCTGCTATGCCTGACGTAGTTGTTCTAAAATCAAACAACGACAACAACAACAACAAACAAACAAATATATAACAAAACAACATAGTAATTTAAGGACTCTCCATTTTTGAGAAAACACCATACAAAACATTTCGAGAGAGAGACAGACACATGCACGTACACGATGTTGAGCTTTTTGGTATTACAATAGTTCGTTCCACACAGCATAATCAGTTTTATCCTATCTGCAAGCCTGTCTCAGTACATTTTCAGGTCAGCGTCATTAAATGTAGCTAAAGCTACCTAACTATTTTTGAATACTTCGTGTGAAACAAATTATATACTATTAGCTACATTTAATGACGCTGACCTGAAAATTGACTGTGCTACAGACAGGATAAAATTCTCAATGCTGTGCGAAATGCAGTATGACAGAAAACACTGATCTATGCCTATAGACCTATACACTTCATATTCTTCCAACGCTGTTGACAACTACAGAAAACTTAGTAACAGCCAGAAATGTGTTATGTCAAACATGCTTTATTCTATTTTTGTTAAGCATCTCCATTGCGCCCCAGTTGAATCAAAAATATACCTAAAATATTTAACGACAAATAATGCACTTACCAGCCAGAAGGAATCATTTATCCGTCAACACATTAATCCGTAAGCAAATTTCACTGTAACACTTGCCATATTTCCAAGAGAGAAAAATAAATTTTCAACGAATCAGTGAACTTGAAAGTTTAGCACATGGTTATCAGCTGGGTCCGTATTTGGAGGGTCTTTTATACATGGAGGTACTTTTACAATCAATATTAATTACAACACAAGTATGTCACAAACAGTTTCACCTCCTCTAAAGATAGTGATAGTGACACGGATCTCTAATTACCCGCGAATAACCCAAGCACGGACACTCATGCTACATGTATTTACACTACAACAGAGCTGTGGGCCGAGTACAGTTTCATTATGTACAATTTAATTTTCTAAATTGGAACTAATGAAAATGAAACATTTTCTTGTAATAAATATTAAGTATTTATTGTTAATTTCATATAACATCCATATATTAAATGTGATGATACCTAAAAACTATGCAACGTTTAATGTTGTTATTTTGTTTTGACTCACGCATAAAAACTGTGTACTTTGGATGACACGTCACGCCACAGTCCTCATTAACATATTTGTATTAATGCACCGCATGTAAACATTGGCGCGTGAACTATACTGAACAAGTAACGGTATTCTTTCTTACTTTAAAGGATAATATTGGGTGAGAAAAAGAATCTACGTTGGGATTTGGACCAAGACAAGGAAATCCCAGTCGCGGGGTTACATTATATGTCTCCCCACTCGTCAAGCCTCGTGGGGAGACAAATAATGTAACCCCTTGACTGGGATTTCCTTGTCTCGGTCCAAACCCCAACATAGATTCTATATATCTAACAAAAAATGAGTGGCAATATTTGTTGATCTCAGGAGAAGGAAATCGTAACATTGTCTAGGTTGGATAAAATATTTTTATTTGAAGGAAAAAACAAAATAGTTCCACACCTGGCTGCACAGTGCGAAAGAGAGTGCAAAAGAATGAGAGAAACAGTTGTGGATGGATGAACATGCATCCAAGGAAGTATGTACCGTATTTGCCTGCCTATAACTTGATGCGGAATATAAGTCGAATCAGTAAAATTTGGCAAATTTTCCATCTTTCATGCAAATATAAGTCAATGCTGAGTATAAGACTAGGCCAGATCAATACCTCGGATTGCGGTTACTATAAAGACCAAAATACATTGAAAATACGAAATACACATGTATTTACATGTTCTCTGTGCATATATCGGTGTAAACACAGGAACTATGACTTGTTTGTGTTGAATAGTAATAAAGACCGAGTGATGCCATTACATGCATTTAGCTATAAATAGAAAAAAGTAAATAATTTACATCAAAATCAAATATTTTATTTTGCTTTATATTATTGTTCAAACAAAAACAAATCATAATTCCTGTGTGTTCACCGATATATACACTGAGAACATGTAAACATGTGTATTTCGGTGAGTATTTCGGTTTTTCAATGTATTTCGGTGTTTCTAGTAACCCCTCGGATTGTCTTTTCACTTCGTTAAACACAACAGCGTGAATTTATCCTATCTGTAATTCAGTAACCTTTCCGGTCAGGATCATTAAATGTAACTAGAAGTACCTAATTTGTTTCACACGAAGTATTTTAAATTTATTATGTACTTTTAGCTACATATAATGACACTCATCTGAAAATTGGTGAGTTACAGATAGGATTTAAAAACCTCGCGATGCTGTGTGGAATTAAACTATCATAACTTCCGGTTTCATAAATATTAAAAGTATCACTTTATACTATTTCAGATTACCAGCAATAAGGAAATTGCATCATTAATGCGAAAATGCTTTTTCCACAGTTTTATGGGGAAGAGAGATACAGAAAGAGGGATGCATATGTATTCCATCGCATTTTTCTTCTTGCAGAGAGAAAGAGAGAGAGAGAGAGTTCAGCTCTTCGTGTTTTTTTTCTTTGTACCTTATTGCCCCCGTTTAGCTGAAGCTTTTGTCAAAGAGAGAAAACATTAATAAATGAAATAGTAAATTTAAATTATGAAAATACATACCATACTCCTTCAGGGTTCAAATATTCAGAATAGTGATATCCATATAGAAACCATGTAGGTTAAATCCAAAGAATGACTATTTCATATGCTGCCTATGCTATTCTTTGCAAGTACATGTATAACAACCTCTCCATTCCGGACAAACAACATTTTTTAAAGTGCATGTACACTTCCTGTACTTTGGCGGTAATTGATTTTTGATCTTTGCTTATGCTATAAATTGCTGTCAGTTCCATCAGCAAGTTAAAAAGATGTCTCTGGCTGAGAAATTCACATGAGTAAACACCTGGCATTCCTTTCATTAGATGGTACCGTATTAATAATACCAATGGGTAGTCTCATTTCCCTACTGGTAGCCTCGCTAATCTGATCTTGTCTGCCAAATCTTGACCTCAAACAGGTGGTAACTTGGAATGACTGAATAGAGCTGTATCATATAATTAGCATGTAAATACCATTACAAAGTCATGTGATTCTTGTATAATGGAAGTGACAGCAAAAAACTAGAAGGAATGGCTTACCTAGTGGTGTTGATTGATAATGGAATATGGTACTGTACTTGTACATGAGTAAGATCAGTCATCAGGTAAGTGAACAATACAATACTGATTTATAATCGTGAAGACATATCTCTTTGTCTGTTTGTCTGTCTCTCTCTCAATGGGGCATGTATATGACCATTAGGTGCAAGAAGAAAATTGTGATGGAATGTTTGTCATGGTTATTCATCTTCTAACTTATAAATTCTAATGCACATATATGTAATCAAATTTAAACAACGTATATTACAAACAATGTACATTAGTGGTGCATGCTGCTTTAGCGCAATTACATCTGATGTATGTCTTTTAATATTAACGATCATGCAATTGTTTAAAATACTTAATGTGGGATCCTATACTTTTTCGTACACGATCTCTTCCCCAAAATGAAATATTTTTTACACATTATTTTTCGTACTTTTGGAGAATTATTTTCCATACGGAAAATACGATAAAGCGATTGGGATGACATAATCGGATTATAAGACGAAGCTAAGATTTTCTTGTAAAAAAAGTATCGTCTTATAGGCCGGCAAATACGGTATGTTGTCAATCTCCACAACAAAGATTTGAGAACCCGAAGAGGAGAGAGAGACAGAGAGAGAGAGAGAGAGAGAGCGAGAGAGAGAGAGAAAAGAAATGTGGGAATACCAACCAGTCACTAACAATGATTTGGAAAAGACCTGGCAATCTAAGTTCGATCAGTCACTCAATCAAATCATGAAATCTGTTCTATCAGTAACAGAATGACCAAATGAATTTTGCATAATTCTTTAACTCTATTTCTGAGAGAAAGGGAATCATTCACGTCATTTTTATTTATATAATTGATTAAATTGTATTTTATATACAAGGGCTCATGTTATTCTATTATATATCTCTGCTCAGTCCTCTGTTATTCCATCCCTTAATTTCATATTTTATGTTATTAATTACTCGATCGAGCAATAACACCATGGTAAATCATCTCCTAGATAACCATAACCAAAAATCTTAAAGAGTGGGAATGATTTCACATATTAGCTGCCACACCATATCGAAATTAGGCTGCTCGTCATGGGATTTTGAACATTTTATGCAAGTAATGGAGACTAAGCAAAATAGGACAGAATGTGATTTATTCAAAAATTGATAATTTCTGTATTGGTTATTAAGATAGATCAATTTAAGTGATCTGAACCATTGCCTGTATATTTTATATGTTCAGTGCATGTAATTTTTTGTTATTATTTTCATGTTGATCACATTGTCGGGGGATCGATAAACGGACAACAGAAGTTAATTTGAAAAGTCTTGCATATTTCGTACATTTAGAAAACTTATGCACTGACTTGACAAGAGGTCCACCTTGTTGAGCTTATCCTGAACAGTGTAAATTTATCCTACTGTTTAAATATGAAGAGTAATCCTCTGAGGTATGGACAATTAAATTCCAGATAACAGCAGCATCTGTTTAAAGACACAAACAACAAAAAAGAAAACACTGACTTTACATTTAAATGCAAACCACATGATTAGTCCTTAAGCAGTAACGGTCCAATTATGACACTGAATACACATGTACACAACCATGAACTAGTCCATTTATGAATGAACGTGTAAGGGACTTGCCATTTAATTTTATGGGGCTAAATAATTATTTTCGACTGTGGTATTTTTTCTTTCATTCAGCACAAGACAAGTTTTTTTTTTTTTAAAATAAGTAAAGTAAGGAATGGCATAATGTCATTTTTATACCACAAATCAGAACAAGACAATAGTTTTCAAGTATTTACCCCCCCCCATTAGAAACTGGAATGGCCTCTCCCTAATAAAGACTAAGCTTCAGCTAATGATCAGCAGAAATCAAGGTAGTGACCATTGTAAACATTGTTATAAAATGTTAGCATCAGAAGATGTTAATTACAGCTTGGTGTTATGTATATTTAATGTGATTGTTTGTTTGTTAGTTTAAATTTTTTTATTTCATTACATGGTACTGTATTTTGTGTTTCATTTCTGCTTGACCTCATTCACTTTTTTATTTCATTTTGTACAAACAACTGATACATAGCTAAATTATTCTCTCTGTGTGGGGTTTAATATCAGGATCATTATTAATAGAAGAAGTAAATCTGTTTATTTGGGTCTAAGTTTTGGAATTTCCTGAGCGTAATCCAGGTTATGGTTTTGATTTTGCAAACATCAGGATCATTCAACAAGGTCATTTTCCATTAGGTAATGTTTTTTCTTTTGGAAAATGCTAATTGTGACCTGAGGTCAGGTAGAGAACTATATAATATTGTAATTGTGAGGACTTGGTCATTCGTGCCTTAACATCAAGCACTTTCAAGTTGTATTATGTTGTGTCCAGATGGGATGAATTTTATTTCTTCAAATTACTGAATTCAAGTGATAATTTTCTCTGGAAAGACAAAAGTGCTCTGATAAAATTCTTGGATAAAGACATTCACTGGAATATATACTGAATTCAATCCTGGAATTATATTACTGTGGTTCAACAAAAGACTGCTGACACATCAACACTCTATAAGAAGTAACAGACATGTCATCGCCTTCAGGTTTTGGATTTCTTCTGTACTTGTACTGAGTTTTATTCAGGATTTTAAATTATTAGGACTTGTGTCTGGAATTCTTGGATTATTTGGGGATTTAATTTGCAATACCGTAAATTCTGTTTTCTCATTTTCACTTTGTATTCTAGGAAAATAAATTATTTGTCAAATTTTGCAAAGCTTCTTGTCTTTCACTCTTTTATGTTGCTTATTTTAAGAGCATAGACTCATAACAGAAAATTGGGTGCTTGCCCTTGGGATATAAATTTTGCTTAAATATTTCAGAAAATTTTGTTCATGAAATTTTGATTCACTTTGTTTTGGAATTTTCTAAATCCCAGGTATTAATTTCACATTTTAGAAATCTTTAGTGAAATCAACTGCTTTTTATAATATCATCTAAAGTGGAGATCTTATTTCAAATCCTACCCGGAACAGTTAGACTCACTGCAAAAGGGTGAACAGCTTCAGCTTTCCAGAAAGTATGATCTTTCTGAGACAAAAGCTTCTTTAATGAAGCAAGAAATAAAAAATATTTTGGTCCAATATTTGGTGGAAAAGAGTGTTTTGGATAAAAGTGCTTTGGATTTCATTAGTAAGTCTGTTTCAGACTCTAACAAAAGTAAAGGAATTAAAATTAAAATACAAGATGGAATTAGAGTTAAGACAGCTTGTGCTTCAGAAAGAGAAAGAGAAGCAAATGCAATTAGATAGAGGAAAGAGAGAGGAAAATGCTATTGGAGAAAGAGAGAGAGAGAGACGCAGTTACAGAAAGAAGAAAAACAAATGTTATTGGAGAAAGAGGAAAGTGAGAAACAAATGCAAATGCAAAAAATAAAAGGAAGAAAGAGAACTGCAGAGAGAAAAAGAAAAGGAAGAAAGAGAATTTCTGAGAGAAAGAGAAAAGGAAGAAAGGGAATATCAATTTAGATTAAAAGAAGTAGAGCTGGCAAGTGAAAAGCACATCCCCACTTAACATACAAATTCAAGTTATGATGTTACTAAGAATATTAGGTTAGTGCCCACTTTTAGAAATAAAGAAGTACATAAATATTTTCTACATTTTGAAAAATTTCCTGAAAATTAGAAATGACCAAGAGAGCATTGGACTCTATTATTACAAAGTGCACTTTCTGGCAAAGCCCAAGAAATCTATGGTTCCCTGTCAGTACAGCAAAGTGCTGACTATAATCTGGTTAAGGAATGCATCTTTAAGGGTTGAGTTAGTCCCTGAGGCTTATTGGCAAAAGTTCAGGAACTATAAAAAAGAAGCTGGGCAAACTCATGTCGAATTTGCAAAAGAAAAAGAGCAGTTATTTGATAGGTGGTGCTTCGCTAAGAAAGTTGATCAAGATTACGAAAATCTCAGACAACTCATATTAGTGGAAGAGTTTAAGAATTGCATCCATAGTGATGTTAAGACTTGTCTTGAAGAGCATAAGGTCGAAACTTTAGAAACTGCTGCTCGTACTACCGACAAGCATTCTTTAGCTCATAAAGTTTCGTTTGTCAGTACGTCTTCACTCTCAGCAGTCTTCTGGTAAAAAAGTATTTCAGCCTAATACGAGCCCTTCCAAATCTCAATCTGGCACAACTTTTAGAAATCAAGTTTCTGATAAGAAAATAAATGTAATACCTTAAACGCTCAGACATAGTTTGCTAGTTTGGTTTGATGTAAGTGACCATACGTAAGTACCCTGTTTACTCAGCTATGGTAATCGCTATAGAGCTGATCTTTAAGGTGAAGAATAGAGAGAAGTCAAAGAGCATATATTCACAGAGGTTTTTTTGAAAACAAATGACAAACACATTCTTTCCAAACACATTTTTTATTTAACTCACAAACGACTAACAATTCATATAACATGAACAAATTTTTACCTAACAAACAAATTTTTACTTAACTCACAAACAACCAACAACTAACAATAAAACAATTTTTCAAACAAACTTTTTTTGACAAGGTTGACAACATTGTGAAGTGAAGCTAGATTTCCACTGATGGAAGTCATTGGGCCATTGATGTACACTACGTTTCCTAGCTAAAGATAAGAGATAGCCATAACGGTCACAAAACCATCGATCTACTTTGTCATCGTTTCTAGAACAGTCACGATCAAAATAAGTCACTAAATGTTCTAAGGGATATCCAAGGCTGCGTTGATGAAGAAAATAAACACAATATTGTCCACACACCATAGCATCTGTGCCCTGTAATTTCACATTATTTAATCATGTCATCTGGGCATTTCTTCTCATAAAGTCGATTACGTCATCGTCCAAAGGCGGTAATCCATACGAATCAAAATACTCCACACAATCATCGTGGGGAAAATAGACAGCTACACAGTGGGTTCCTGGGAGATGACTGTCGTCCATGTTGATGACATAAGCTTGATGGTCTTGAGGTTTGCAATGAGGCAGTTCATTTTTAGCACACACGACAGGATTCCAAGAAGAGGTATACAAACTGTTGTTCAAAAGGTAATAAAGTTCCCACGTATCCATTTTTGTTTCACAGTTAATGACAAGTCATCAATTCAATCCTGACCTTTTGCTTGAAAATCTCTGACAAGTAACCGTTCCTTCGCTTCGTCTCCGCACTCTGGGACAAGAAAGCTTCGATGCGATAGATCTCCAGAGTAGTCAATGGAGGAGAGGAATGATCACACAAGTCCTTACACCACTGATGCAACACTGCTTCTTCCAAGATGAGACTCCAAGCGTCCTCCAGATACTCGTCTAATTTTTCTTCTTGACTCAGCATCAGACATTTATTTTGTTGAATTTGACTGGGATGATCGTTTTGACATCCATAGCAATCTTTCTTGGTCAATTCCGTAATTTTATCTGCCAGGTGTTTAGCAAAACAGGACACTAAATGTTGTTCTTGTTCTGGTCATCTTGACCTCATCGCTATGTCCTCTTCTTTTTCAACGGCTTCCACGGTATCCTCCCATACCATTTCCAAAGAGTCTCCACTGTTCAAAGAGGGATAAGAGTCTTCCACAGCTTATAACAGTATAGAATGACTTCTCTCAAACTGATGATTTCTATCGTATTATCAAATTTGGCATACAGGATGGCGTTGACCGTCTCGGTGAGAGCTTCTGCAAACTGAAGTTCCACAACTAGTTGACCGGATTTTATAGGATGGAAATGTCCCTCGTCGCTGCCTTGGTCTGGAGTGAAATCAAAGGCCCACAAAGTGTAACCTCCTGCATAATCTTTGTACGAAATGCCATGGCTGGTGTTGATCCCTAGCTGTCCGGTGGCTTCGTATAGGGATAAGTATGATCTCTAGTAATTGTTCTGGGCAAAGTTAGGTTCAAAGGGTCTGGTACACAATGTCTTGCCATCACGACTGACTCCAATTTTGGACACTCTGTAGTGCTTAAACTCAAAAGGATTGGCAGTGACAGCTCTGCTGAGGGCTGTATTGCTAACGATGCCAACGATTAAACGTTTGGGTAACTGTCCTTGGAACAGATAATCTTCGATCTTGGATCGGAGTCCAGTGGCAATGGTGGAAGTTTTCACTTCCATGCATCGTATCGGATACATGGCAGTCATTCTGCTCAAAGTGTGACTGATGTCATTTCCCGCTTTAGGTAACACTTCCACGCGGCACACGTAAAGTCTGGCTTCTTGGATGATGGTTTTGTACTCGTTGGCATGAGCCATCAAATGGAAAGCGGTACTGTTGCAATTCAGTCTCAGGCGGATATCCACTCCGTTCAGAAAATACTTGTCTTGCAACCACATGTCCAAATGCAAATGATCCATCAGTTCTAAACTACGCCCTTGATGGATTTTTTTCGACGGTCGTTAAAACCCACATTGTGAGGATCATAATATGCTGTCAGGAGTGTGTTGTTAAACTTGTAATCGCCTGCTGTGTCAGGTTTCCATACCATGCAAGCATACAAATGAGTGTTCTTGGCCTCTTTTCCGTACGTCTAGAGATTTTCCAGGTACGCTCGGTAAGGGTAAGGTTACATGCTCCTACTGACTAGTTTGTTATTCAAAATCCACTTCGTTGAACAAGGAATGCATGAAATTGTTGACGGGAGCTACTCTAGCATCGACTAACGAATTGGTGTTGTCCGTTTTGATCACTTTGACGTTCAGGTACAAGTAACTACTATTCAGATCAATGTAATCTTCAGGCTGTCCTTTAATTTCAAACTCGATGGGGGCTGAATCCGTCAAAGAGGAGACAGTATGAAATTCTACCCACCGGGATTCTTGCATCGTCACATTCATGGGTGGCATGGCAAACAGATTCAGTTCCGATTTAGAACAGGCGCAAGACTCTCGGTGTATCATTTTTTCTTCCTCTGTTTGTGATTTAATAATCAAAAACGTCTAAGTCTCGGATGGTTCTTCTTTTCGTAGTCTTTCTAGCTCAGGGGGGTGTGAAGTCCTCTGGAGGGGTGTTTTCGTTGTCTCTTTCTGCCTTGTCCTTGATGTGGCATCAGGGAAGCTGGAATGCCTGGTTCAGCAGTGTCCAGGGCATTTGTAGGAGTTTCTCGTCAAGCCAAAATGTCTTTGCCCGTTTGAAGCAAGACATTTTTGCCTGCTCTTGAGAAAGCTTCTTTGGGGTTTTGTTTGTCGATGATGACACTTTGTAGAAATTCTTTGCCTTGCATCAAAGCGGCATCTTTCAAGGCGTGCAATCCTTGTGTCACCATCGGTTTCAAAACGGGAGCCACCGAATGAAAGGCCAATTTCAGCATATCTCCTAAACCATGTCCTTGTTGTCGAGCGACTCCTTGGTACACAGGATACATGACTTACAAGTGGTTAAAGTAATCATTTTCAAAAATGGAGTTTCATCGTGACTTTCCCTTTGGTGAATGGAATATTTTGTCCCAGATCTCCTTTTATAGTAATTTTGAGTGTCGAAATACGACTTACTGAGGGGGAAATAGTGAGGATGTACAAATTCGTGGTGAACGTGATGGTGTTTCCACTTCCTTGTCAGCAGTTGTGGCAGAATCCGCTTTGAAAGGAATGACTCGCAGTAATGGTACGGAGGTGTGTCCCACCACATTGTACTCCACCACATCGGAGTACACAAAGATCAAATTGAGTCCTTGGTTCATTTCTACAGGGAATTGAAAATATTTCGCAAAATCCAAGTTGCCAGTAATGGCTGGTATTTCGTTTTTAATCCTGATCAACTTGGGGTCTCCACCCAAAATGTCATACAATTCAGGACAAAATGTAATGGCCAACACTTTGTCCTCTGAAAATTTCACCAGTAGGCGACGTACCATTTTATGGTACTCGATCGTGACACTTCGTTTGGTTTTCTCCAAGGCTTTGCCAAACACTGCACTGAACCTGGTAGCAATTGTGTTCACCAAATGTTGACCGCACAAATAATAGCCTGCAGGAATGGTCAACAGATAGGTGAACCGTTTAGTTTTGGGGTCTTGTGTTTTCACAGAGTCACCTACAGTGACGCGTTCATCCAAGTTTTGTTGCACTTGGTCGTCATGAACTTCCACCGTAAAAGCGTTCTGATTTTCAATGATGTTTTTGATTTGTGTAGGGTGAATCATTTCCACCAAAGCCACTTCCCAATGAGCTTCGTGATCCAATTGGATGGCCTGAGGTAATTTGGCCGTGAAACAGCAACAAGGTATTGTGGGAAACACCTCCATTGAACTGTCACTGGGTAAGTTCTGCTGTCTGAGGGGTCACTCGAGGTCAGATGAGTGTCTAAAAGAGGATTGTAGTTGTTATTGTGACTATTGGAAGGGTAACTGATGCTGGACGCAAGGCTCCCGTTGTTCCCGTTAGAGGAATATTTCAGGGAGGAATTGGAGAGACGGCAACCGATGCAACTGCTCAGTAAAATGGTCCACAATTGTTTGTCTCTTTGTTGCAAACTCAAATTGGCAATGGCAGCACCGATGTCACAATACACCACAAAGATTTGGCAGAAAATGACAATTTGCATTTTAGGCATACGTTCTCCACACCACACCCACAATGATTGCTTTTGTAGATCTTGCACAGAAGAACTGGGTGAAGGAGTGGTCACTGTGGTAGCTGAGGCTGTGTTGAAGGGCACAATGGTCACTTCTTTTATAGACGATGACTTCTGAAGCATTGATCCAAGAATCAAAACTGGGAGGATATCCTTTCCAATGTACTTTGACACGTCATTTTCCCACCTTACGAGTTCTTTGGTCGAGAATGCTTTCGATGTTGTACACTTCGTCTTCTTTTTTGGTCACGCCTTGTCACTTGGGCAAGAAAAACGTTCCATTTAACACTTCCCCGTTCATGTCTTCCAATTTATACATGGGAGGATGACGGCCATGCACTTGTCCAGTGACACAAAACAATTCGGTGGTCCAGTTGGGTAAGTAACCTTTGTCAAAAGTGCATTTGGTTTTGCCAATGCGCACCCAATCTCCTGCTGACAACACGCCACCTATCTTGGGGACAGTCACAGTTGGGGACATACCAAACAGACGCTCAAAGACGGTCACTTCATTGGACCAGGTGTGGTAAGACGTCAATGTACCTGAGAGTGTGTTGATGCGTAAAATATTTCCACATGCGTTCTTTCAAGGTGCGTTGAAAACATTCCACAATGCTGGCTTTGGTTTCGGACTCTCGGTGGTGAAAAAATGAATGTCTCGTTTCTTTAATTCTTTTTGGAAACCTTGGTTCAAAAATTCGGTGCCTTTGTCGGTTTGCCATCGAAGAGGGTGACGACTGCTTTGTTTTAACACCAGTTTGAGGGTTCGCACCAACTCAGTGCTCGATTTGGAAGTCAATGGCACGACCCAGGCAAATTTGGAAAAGACGTTGATGACACGAAACAAATATTTGTAGCCACAATTGTAGGTGGCCAAATGAGAGACATCGGCTAAATCAGCTTACCATTGATGATCGCTGCCCTCCACTCGGGTGCGTCTTCTGGAAATTTTCATCAAATTTGTTTGTGTAAGGTGTACGTGGCTTCTTCTTGTAACCATCGTTGCACTTGAGGTAAACGGACACTTTTAGTCGGGTTTTGGCAGCACTATACAATTTCTGAACGTCTCCGTAACCTGCAGGATGGCCTGGATCGTAGTAAATGCTGGCTAACACCTTCTCCATTTTTTTAATAAGTCACCCACTCTTCACTGATGCTACTGTGGATGGGACGAGGGGGTGGTATGGAAATGGCTTTACGTGTCCAATGTGCCATGGGAGTAGAAGTCGAGGGTAGTGGTGGTGGTGGTGGTAATGGGATGGCATTGGTCTTCTTTTCTTTTTTCATTTCTGGTTTCCCTTCTTTCTTTTTGACTTCTGTCGAAGGAGGAGTGGATATCATCTTTCTAACCCAACCTTTAAGTTCTTCTCGTTGGGGTGTAGGGGATGTGGTCAACAAGGACGTTGCAATCTTACTAGGGATGGGAGCCACTGATGGTGTTTGAAAGACTTCTCGTGCCTCTTCTTCCTCTGGCATCCATGGGGCTGTGTCTGTCTTGACCGCTGGGGTGGTGGTGGTGGTGGTGATGGGCTTTTCATCAGAGCCTTAAAATCTTTCAGAGTTGGTAGAGCTGTTTCGTCTAAAACTCTACTCTGACAAATCGCTGAGATACATTAACGATTGCAATTTGTGTTGTAACTGGGGCACTTCGGTCAAATGAGGATTGGGAGGTAAGTGTGGGGTCCGTTGTTCTTGCCAACGATGGTATTCCATCCATCGTTTGTAAGGCACTAAAGCCAGTTTTCATCCTTCCATCGGATTTCAATGGTCACATCTGAGATCTTTTGACTCCAGAGTTCTCCTTTTATCTTCTTTATCCTTGTTGTCTTTGAGCCAATTATTGCATAGTAGCATTTGCGAGTGATGTAAGCGCTGTTACAAATGTGGCTTTGAGTATGGGGGCTAACAACAGGTGCACAAATCCTCTGCGTTGTACCAACATCTTTTTCTTTTGATGAATGGGTATTTTATTTTTAACAAAGAACGTGTCGATACTTAGCTAAGCATTCTTTCTGATGTGGAGACAAAGGTATCGTACTTTTCAAGACATTCAGACAACATTCGCACATGGTTTCTATGACATCTTTGGAAGCCGACTGAATCATTTGTTTTTGCATGGGTGGTGGGGTTTTGGACAGGATGGACAACACATCCCGATGTTTCGCTAAACGAGGAAGCAGTCCTTTCCTTTTCTTTCCTTTGGGGGTAGATGAGGGATGGCTTATGGGGAGTGACATCTTTGTTTGATTGTCTGCTTCGGGGCACACACCAAAAATACACTGACGTCGATGACTTGGCACACACCCTTTTATCTTTTTTTTCGGACTATCGCTTTGTCAAAAATGTGACAACTTTTTTTCCCTATATCGTCAAACAATCCTCCCCTTTGGTTGCTCCTCTTTTTCTTTAGACGAGTGCGTCTTTTCTGGGGTTGACGTTGATGCTTGGCTAAGCGTTTTTTTTTTTTGGATGACGAGACTGGCCTTTTCTTTCTCCTTTTCCTTTCTGAACAGGAGATTGACGATGGTACTAGTGTGCACTTCTTTGAGGGAACATCAATGAGCATTCAGGAGCACAAAATACACTAAAGTCCATCGTTTGACATACGTCCTTTTATCTTATTTTTGATGGAGTATTTTTTGAGGAGGTCAAAGGGTTTGTAACCCGTCTTTTTGATGATCTCATTGACTATATCATTGGGAAATACATTGCCAAAAAATCCTCCCCTTTGCTTGCTCCTCTTTTTGTTTGGACGAATATGTCTTTTCAGGGGATGACGTCAATGCTTGGCTAAACGTTTTTTCGGATGACGAGATTGTCCTTTTCTTTTTCCTTTTCCTTTTTGGAAAGAAGAAAGGCGATGGTGTGCACTCTTCGAGGGGGCATCTTTGGACATTCAGGAGCACAAAAACACTGATCCCCATCGTTTGCCCCAGGTCTTTTTATACTGGAATGCGTCGCCACCAATTGTCTTTACGTCATATCATTTTCATGGCAGGCATCACGTCTCATGAAGGTGTTTGCAACGGACTAAATCGGGACAGTTCTTGCTTGGATAAATCCATTAAACTCTTTCACATGCCCGATCTCTCTTGGACTTTGATTTTTGGGGGCAGGTACTTTATGAGCAGTGGCTACTGCAGCTAAAGAGGATGAGGGTGTCACCGCTGGAGAAGTTCTTGGAGACACGGATTTCCAATTTTTCATCAAATCAGGTTTGTCTGGCATCACCAGCAACAGAGAAGTGGAAGAACCTGAGGCTACCGGAGACCCGGTCATCGTTGCTGCAGGTCATGGTTTAGGGACATAAGGTTGCATCCTGGCCGCAGTACCTCTCTTGCGGATAAAAGCTGTTTTTGGGGGGTCTTTTCTGCGGACTTTCTTTTTCTTTTTCTGGGACTTTTCTTTTTTTGGGGCTGTGACTGGTCTTGACACCGCTGCTCCTTTTCTTCTGCTGGGTATGTTGGGGAGTGGGTTTTTTCTTGGGGAGGACTTTGGGGCATTATGATCCCATTTTAAGAAGGAGCGAATGAAGACACCTCCGAAAGAACTGCTACCTTCAGGTTTTAAAATGATTTGCTGTTTGGTTTGAGTGTCGATGCGGTCATTGGCCAGCTGCGTCAAGGCTACTTTGTTTCTTTCAAAAAAGCATTTGGTTTGATGTGGAATGTGAATGATGCCTTGCAGTAATTGACGTGCTGTCACCATAAACTATCGTAAAACTTCTTCGAGACTGGCTTCTAAGACATGAGCACGTATTTTGTGGATTCTTTCCGCGACTGATACCGTACAAAGCAGGAATCAATTTGATGGGAAGATGAGACTGAAGGGATGTCATGCTGATGCTGTGTGAGACAGACCCAAAGTGACCAAGGTTTTTATAGATTTTTGTTGTTGTTGTTAAGTCAATGGGGACGTGTACACGACAGGTCCTCCATCTTGGCACAAGTGGTGAAACAGATGGGTACGAAATCGCAAACAATCAGGGGTAGTGGGTTTTAAATCCACGAGTAAACAGGAGTGTGGGTTTGAGTGGCATCATCGTATGCATGCGTCAGCCAAGGCGTTCCTAACTGTTTGGCTAAGACTTGCACCTGCAATTTATCTCTAGGCTTTTAAACAAAACCACATAATGAGCATTGAGACTGATGGTGCGATGGGCTTTACTTTGTTGAAACATATTTTGGGTGATGTAAATGACACTGGCATTACGATGATGCCCTTTGCATGTAAACCACGGTTTAATTTTGTCTTCGTCTTTTTCTAATATGTCGTCGAAGATGGCCAGATGTGTTTGACTGAGGTAACACCACACGATCCATTGTGGTGAACGATCGATCAAATGATGTTTATGTTCGATCAAACGTTTGACAAATTCGGTTTTGCCTGAACCACTGGTTCCAGCAATTAACATGTTAAAGGGATGCCGAAGATACAAGGCCTCCCAACTGGCACTATCTAAGTTTTCGTCGATGACTTTGAAAGTTGAGGAGAGGGAGCAGAGACAGCAAAGGTAGCCATAGTGCAGGGAATGTCACTTTTGAGACGAAGACAGACAGGACAAGAGTTTTTATATTTTCTCAGCTCACGTTTATTTCAAACTTTAAATGTGAACACGAAAGACAAAAATACATAAAAGCCAAATGGTTAAGTTCATGGATAAAATACACATCAAAATGATCAAAGTAGAATATAAACAAGTCACTGTACAACATTTTTGGTGACGAAGGTGTGGTGTCTTAGGAACAGTTTGTAATGTTCTTAGAGCCTCTACACTTGACACAGTCACACGGGTCCTCCCGGAATGGCCTTTCGGGGATGTCGATGACAGTCCTGTCCTGAAGGGACTGGTTTTCCTCGGTGACAGGTACTTCTTCTAGCACTGTGACTAACGCAGGTTTAAAAGTTACCTTTTTCACTGAACGCTTGAATTTATGATCACAAATCTTTGGCATAGTGTACCACTTCTTTTGTCCAAGCCTCGAAGCCCCAACTTTTCCAGTCACGTACATCTTTCCAGTGAGGGTGTAAGTCACAAGCTACACACACACATCGTAGTAAACATCTTCAGTGCCTAAAAGTTGACGAATCTTGTTTTCCCATAGAGGGCGAGAAGTATCGAGATGAAAGCGCAAGTCTTTTAACAGAATGAGTCTCTCGTGTATATTTAAAGGGACCACTTTCATGTTTTGGGTGGTATGTACTATTCGTAAAGAGTCCACAAGGAATCGGCTGGTAAACAAAATCCCAGAAAGGAAGTCACTAAGACACACACCACACGTTGACCCCAATTCAATGGACACAGTCCTCATAATAAGTGATGGTAATCCTCCATCATTTGAATATTGTCATTGATTTCCTTCCATGGAATCTGTTGTATCACGAATGATAAAGGCTGTGACATGGTAGTCAGTTTTTATACCTCCTAGAGCAAAAGTGACGGACCTAGTGAGTAATTTCTGGCCACTGCCATTCCAGGAAATGGTCAAGAATGTCATTAAAATCTTCTAATGTAATTTTCTAAAGTGGAATATTGGGAAGAACGCAGACTTGATCCAGAGAAATCTGACAAATTTGTTGACTTTTGTCACTTTTCTCTTATGAATTTCTCGACACAAACATTCCTCAGTCACCAATTGAGATTTTGCTCTGGCAAGTCCCTGCCAAATTTCCTTGTAGATCTTCTCTTGCAATTCGTTTGGTAATCTTTGAATATTATATTTTAAATGGGGTTTAAATACTTGTCCAGGTGTTGTCCAACGTTTGACTCCTAGCCAAGCTGGTTTCTTAAACGACATGGTATGCCACTTCAATCACTGTGTCCCACTAAAGGTAGGTGGCGACATTGCGGAGACCATCGAGCATGTTCCAGGTAAGCAGAATGTTTCTGTTCCCACTCGTGAAGTGACACACCGCAACTGAAGCACTTGACTCTATCACCTTCGCCCAAGTAGACAAATCTGGCTGTGGCTAATTCTTCGGGTGCAGGTCCTCCGAGATATTTAGGCCACTTTCCTTGGAAGGTTTGGAATCGACTTTCAAAGTCGCAGTATTCAGGCAATCACACAGGTAAATCATATTCTTCTTTCACAGGTTAATTTCAATGAGGGCACAGTGAAATCCGCTGGAGTTTGCTCAGGGTTGGATGACATCCGTAGGGTGGTAGACGCATGGTTTCACATGGAGGATGACACTGACCATGAAAACCAGTAAAGTGAAAAGGTGTACAATAACGAGTGGCATCGCTTTCGCATCTGTCAGGTTTGACACGCACAGCATCACTTTCCATGGTAGGTATGGTAGTAGTAGTCATAGCAAAATTCCCATGATGTGGTACTGAATCGCTGAGGTCACAGCATACGGCATCCCTGCAATCGCAAAGCAGTCCAGTTCTTCTTTGTAACTGACCAGGATCAAGTCCTCATGAAGGACGTCCACGTATTTCATGGCTTTAATTTTGTCGTGAATCATCTGGAAGTAGCGGGAAGGTTATGTCAAATACTCCATCTCGGGTAAACACGGTCGTTGTGCCATTTTGCCCCACAAGCAATTTAACATCACTCTGGCAAATGATCACCTTCCTTAGTTTTTCTCCACGTAGTCTAAAGTGATGCCTTCAAACTCCCAGTATTTATCTTTGAATTTCTTTTGGTCTTTGGGAGTGTGGCACCAGGAAGGATAGCCGCTGGCTTCTTGTTTCAGTTTCAAAAAGGCATCCACGTAGTCTGTGAAAATGCCTTTCTGAATCTCGTCACCCTTGTGGTACTGTTCTGTCTTGGGAAAGACGTGTTCCTCCTGGGTGTGTTGACAAGGTTGGTCTTTGTTGCATGTTTCGGCACAAGAACGGCACAAGGGAAACAACAGTTTCCCTTGGCAATGGTGAGGTAAAACAGGATGGTACAAGTCCGTGGGAGGCAAGACTTTGCATTTAATCAATCCTTCATATTGTCGAATGTTGTCCACGTCGATGTGTTCCATCAGCAATTGTGGGTGCTCTGCGGGAAAGCGACAATATTTGCACACGTAAGGATACAATGAACACACGTCTAAGTATTTGATTCTTCTCCTTTCTCCTCATCAGCTTGGTACAACAAACAGGTGGCATTCGTCCATCCTCCGTACAAACTGTCCCATGGGTTCAGTGGGTCCACTAACTTGTAACTTTCCACGATGCGTTTAAACTCGGGATTGGTTTTTAATTGGTGATCGTACTCATGTTCCCACATTTCCACAACTTGGTATCCTTCCTGTTCTAACTTCAAGCACCGCTGACAAGTGGCCTGGTACAAGTCTTCCATGGTACGCTGCAAAAACTGAATTTTGGTGTCACGTTGAGGGTAACAGATGGGACATCCGTGAAATAAGCACCTGTCAAACTCGTGCAAGATCTGAGGGTTTTCTAAGTCCCAGCCATCTACCGAATACGTTCCGATGGTCTTTTCACCTCCTCCGTTGCGGGCGTGTTGGATTCACTTATCTTTCTTGTCTTACAAGTAACGTAACCAGCGTAGGGCTTTGACCGAGTATTGACATTTGACAAAGTTCATCGTTTGAGGGCTTATGACAGCCAGGGTAGTTTTCGGGCATGAATCGCTGGAGTTACACTAAGGAACATGCTTTGGCAATGATGCAGGCTTTCTTCAAAGGATCGATCCCTCCGTGCTCCATGAACACTTCTCGAAATTTTCCACAGCAACACCGTAAAATGTCCATGTCGGAATGACAATTCTTTAACATTTCTTCTTGAAAGTCGAAGGGGTACAAGGCGTAAGAGTGGTACCAAGTGTAGAAAGTTTCTCGTTGTTCGGTGCGCATGTTGTTGGGGTCGTAGTAGTGAGCCTCAGGCAAATGGGGTAGAATGGCGTGTTGATTTTGGCCTCGGTATTGAAAAAGTGCAGAAAATGACCTTGGGCCATTTCTGTCATTCCAAACGTTTTAGGCATTCGGCTTAAAGGCATGGCCAAGTAACTCATCGAATCTTTAAATCATACTTGTAACACTTACATGGAAAAGATTTTGACTCTGTTCAATGTCGCTTTAGGACGTTTGGCACTTTGTTCCATATAGTATCTGAGAAGAAATTGTCCATCGTATCCTGAGAAATTGTGACCCATCACCGTGGCATAGCGATGACAATCTCCATAACGTTCAATGTCCTCTTGACTCCACATCTCGTCAATGGGGTCTAAGATCCACTGGGCGAAATCGGCCAGCGTGTTTGGTCCCCGAAGGATTTTTTTCACGTCCTCCAAAAATCTTGCTACAGTGAGGGCAAGACTAAAGTTAGGCTCTCAGATGCACTTCTCGCATGCTCGATGAGCCACGCAGAAATTGAGAATGTGAATGCCAGTCTCTTGCATGCATTCAAAATTGAAAAAGATGAAATTGCCTTTCTTTTTGTGGTCATCTTTTTCCTGTTGGGATTGGTATTTTTGAATGTAGCATTCAGGTTCCAAGTCCACGATTTGGTGACAAATGTGACATTGTTTCTTTCCTGAACATACATGTGCCTTAGCACTGTTGGTATGTATGCCTTGTCCACAAATAGGGCACAATCTCATGAGCTGACAATTACTTTTCCACTGTGAACCTTATGTCTCCAGATGTAGTTGGTACAGACTGGGCTGACAAAAAGTGCGCTGACAAGCAAGGCAATGCCCTCGTTCTTGTCCTTTGTCAAGGCAGGGTTTAGAGGCCAAACTTCCCCCACATTTTGATCCACAATGCTTGTGTTGCTCTTGATTGTTTTAGCCATAGTCACATTTCTCACAGTAATAACTGTACCCCAGGAATGGGGCGATACTGGTAATGGTATCAAAATGTTCATCGTGATGATAGACGTGAATGTATTTTCCTTCTTTGAAATCTTCGACACGAAACAACAGAGGTCGGCGCACTTCTTGAGGGTGTACTTTCAAGGTGTAGCGTGGAGCTAAGACGTCTTGCAATTCTTGCATTTCAGGAATGCCACAATCGGTGTCTTTGGATATCCTCGCTTGCTGTAACAGGAGTTCAGCTTCTCTTCGTTGTTTGGCTCAGTCCGATTGTTGAATAGTTTTCCAGGCTCTTTTCCATTCTGTCGTGTCGTTCTTGTCGACATACGTTCATCCCACCACAATGGCACTGGCTAAACACATCTTGTCTTGAGGGTTGTTAATTTGGATGAGGCTATTTGGTGCTGTGAAGGTCGTCTACCAATAACACCTGTTAGTGTCCTGTCCCTTGGGGAAGACAAACGTGGGCCATGTGCAATGTCGCTTTTCAATCGGTGATGTGAAGCTTGTCGTTGGATTGCTGTATGTGTTGAATCGTGTCGATGACTTTGGAAGGTGTCAATTCTGATGGCCTGCTAAACTCGATCCAAACAGGGGACTTCAGACTGTCGTGATCAATGGAAAGTGTCAAGGGATCATCTTCTTTGGCTCGACATTGCTGTTTCAGTGAGGTTAACAAAGAATCCCACACATTGGTGATGAACTCTTCTGCATTTTCCAGTGGCACATCAGACTTGAAATCTTTACACTTTACCATGTACGTGTAGGCCATAGTTCTAAATTTTCTAGAGGAGCATTTGTCCGTCTCTCGAATGTGACAGTAATTTTCAGGGTTCAGTGGTAGTGGTGGACCTTGGTTTGGTGTAGACTCTCTTGGCCTGGATACTGGCTCACTCATGCCATCTTCAAAATAGCTAGCACGGGTCTGAGCCAAGACTTCAGTTACTGTGTGAGGCAATAAGTCACGTTTTTGTCTCTTGCTTTCTTTTCCTTTCTCCATGAAATGATGCGATCATTTCATCTTAAGTGCAAAAAGTCAAATGACTATATTTGAAACTCCCATGGGTCCCTTTATGCCCATGTCAGACCAGTGTCTTGCCTATATAAAGGGTTATTGTCTTCCCTCTAAATATTCATTTCACTCTCACGCCGACCAGAACGATGGAAGAGCCCACACAGATTGAACTTCTGATTAGAGCTTTGCGAGGTGTCATACAAAGGTTTTCTTCAGACAAGTCAACGGACTACTCCCCCTCCTTTCAAGATAAAAGTCAAGATATTTGCTATATCTGTCAGAAGAAAGGGCATTGGTCTTCAGAATGTCCAGACCATGAAAAAAGCAAGACAGGTGTCAAAAGAGACAAGATACCTGTTATCATTGTCGAGAGAAAGGACATTGGTTTTCAGACTGCCCTAAGAAACAACAGGAGCAGGAGGAAGAGAAGGGTTCAGAACAGGAAGAAGAGGTACCCTACAAAAAGGAAGAACCCAGACCCATCCAGAAGGACGAAAAAGAGAAGAAAAGAAGACGAGAAATGAGAAAAAAGAGGAAAAACCTGTGACAGTGAAGAAATTTGAAAAAAAGAGAGAGTGAACAAAGACACAGAAGAAGTCTATGAACTTTATAAAGTGCTGTGTTGTGACATTGGATTGTAAAATTTGTACCAGAATAGACCAGAAAGAAAATGTGTCTCTTGGTTTTGATTTTTTTCAGAATAAGGACCTACACTCGTGCATTTACACACGTACATCATAGGGTAAAAAAGGGATTTTGAGTTTTAATTGATTCTGGCAAAATGAATACCATCTCTTTCTGAAAGAAGTGAGTGATCCTGAAAAGGACCATTGGGTGTTAGTCTTTTAAAAACAAACAAACTCAGGAACAGGAAGTAATCAGCTTTAACTGTCTTATCCCTTAGCCACGGCCAAGGCCTACTTCTGGACCTGCTACTGTCGACGATTTAATAGAAATCACTAGGGTGGGTATCTCAGGCGTAGTAACAGGGTTGGATTGTTTGGCTCGGGAAGGTCTTTTTCTCTTGGGTCATAATAAAGAAGTCTGATACATTTGTTTCAGATTCCTAAACTCTGCCAAAATGTCTAAGAGTACCATCACCATTTGACTTTCACTGTCCTCCTTTTCTCCTAGACCTTGTTTCTTCTCTGCTGCTTCTTTCTCCAGTCATTTCCTTCTTGTCTCTTCTTCTTCTCCCTGTTGCTGTTCAGGGAAATAGGCTTGTTCTGCTTCTTTCATCAGTTGCAAAAATTTCTCCAATTCTTCTTTCTGTCTCTTTTTGAAATCCTCGACGTGGGGTAAAGAAGGAGAAGGTGGAAAAGGTGCTGGTACCGGAACAAATTCTTGTGAAGAAGAGAGAAAATCCACCAAATCCCAATTAAAATCAACCTATTCTGGAAGTAGGTCCGTGTTGGCTTTGGTAGCCGATTCTATGTCACCACTCCTCGTTGCCACGGCCGGTGCACCTCAATTCATCATCTTCTTAGTTTCTGTCATGTCCTAACTCTGTTGCATAGATTCACTGCGCAGAGATGCTAGCGCACCTATATAGGGAATGAGATGTCACAGGTAGCTTTCTTCGGATTGAAAGACAGACTCCGCACTGTGACTGAATTTTATAACGCGTGTTAGGATTGGTGAAAGAACTCAATCCATTTTGAGCCGCTCTTTCACAATAAAAAACCGCGGTTCACTTCATGCCCTTCACCTGTTCTCATCACAAGATGTGGAGAAACGGAGAATCATCTACTCTCGTATCGTCGATGCTGTTCCGTATGGACTTACCAATGTATGTTAAATCGTCATGGACAATCATCCAGATCACTGAGATGGCCCTTTGAAATGAAGGATCTATGTGGAGAGACAAGGCTGTCTGAAGAGAGTCTTAATCTACGGTCCAGAAGTCAGATGAAGTTTGAGGAAGAGAAGATCTGTACAATGCCCTCTATGTTAACGGAATGGTGTTAACAAAAAAACAAAGGCCCTTTTCAGGGCCACTTCATTGCCTTGAAAAGATATCTCTTCTCTTGCCTAAAACTTTTTTAGTCAATTTTATATTTTATGTGTGATAGATTTATGTTCATAAATTTATGTATGTATGTATGTATGTATGTATGTATGTATGTATGTATGTATGCATGTATGTATGTCTATGCCTCTCCAGTTCCGCCCCTATTGTCCCTATTGTTACGTGTAGGCTCGTACAAATGTAACAGAAGAAAAGAGTAAAGTCAACAAGCTTTGTATATTTTAACAAAATAATTTATTTCCCTAGAAAACAATGTAAAAATTGGTAAATAGGACTTACAGTTTGTTAATATAATCCAAAATTTGATCCTAAGAATGAAAACACAAGTCCTATCACTAAAAAGTTCTATTAGAATCCAGGTTTGAATCTCGACGACGTACAAATAAGGAAGGCAATGACATCAGATGTGGTCCAATGTATGAATATCAACAATTCCTCAATTGAATCTGTTTTTGTTTCTGAATAATTCCAGAATAAATTTCCATGATTATCTTTCAGAATTTTTTTATAAGAAAGTCAACTTGTTGAGTTTCCAGGAGAATAAATTATTAAATCCAAAAAATCAGATGAAAAACAAACAATCTGGCAACAAATAAAAATAACACCTTGTTCCTTCAAGATGTTAAAACGACTCTGCCAGAAGAATATTAAGAATGTGTATTTAAACCCCAAAAACATCATTTCAAGTCTCGCGAGATGGGTCATATGGTCTCTTACTACAAGAAATCCATCATGTATGCCAGTGTAACCCCACTTAAAAACCAATCATAAATAAACGTTGCTTACACATGGTGATCACGCAAGGAAAGCATGGCCCTGATACTGACCAATCATTTTAACTGCCTGTTTACGAAGTTCCCAACCTAAGACGAACTAGGTTAACTAAAAATAATTCTCATGTAACACTTCTACGTCTTAAACAAACAACACTTGCTAAAAGAAAACATCAAACTACTGAAAAAGAACTTTGAATCCCTTCAATAATCATTACAATAAAATGTAATGAAACAAAAATAAAATAAAAAGAATTTTAAAACTAACACACAAGCAATTTAATTACATATACGTAACACTACACAAAACCCAACCGATCTTCAACTTTCCCTTGATGCTATAGTGATCCAAGGTAAATTTTTTATGCTATACAGTCCCAGGGGTTTTTTGACTGAATTTCCCATTGACGCCATAAATTCTGACGCTAAACAGCCCAAGAGGGTTTTTGATTGGGTTTTCCATTGATGCTAAACAGCCCCCATTCACTACTCATCTCATCCTGCTCAACCCACTTTAGATTTTCCAACAGTTAATTTCTGTGTAGTAATGCTGTAGAACAAACGGTTACCGATTATTATTTTTTTGTGTCTCAAGACTTACAGTCATTATGGGTTACTGCTGGAGCAGTAGACAGTAACTTCACCATAGTGGTATAAAGCATTTATATGATGAGCAAACCAAATCTTGTTGCATTGTTGCCAATGCACAACAAACTGTGTAGGGGCCCCAAGTGGCCGAGTGGTCTAAAGCGCTCACCATTACGGATCACTGCCATCTCATCTCTGTCTGTGTGGGTTCGAGTCTTAGATTCAGCTAATGTGGTTATGTGAGAAAGCTTGCCAGTAGCTTCTCGTGAGTTGGTGGTTCTTTCCGGATTTTCCAGGGTTCTTCCTCCACCCTTTATACTGGCCGCCATGTATAGCCTATCTTGTGCTGAAAAATGGTGTTAAACACTACAACAACAACAACAAACTGTGTAACTCAGCATCTGACTGAGCATTATACTAACATGCACTGGATTAACATGTCAAGTTTTCTGCTTTGGAAAATCATGTTTGTACTGATGATACTCAACTCGCAGATGTTGCTTTGTTTTAAAGTTCAATAAAACTTCTTAGAGTCATAAAGACAACAACTGGGAATATCATGTACGATTCTGGTAAACATCAAAACAAAAAGGGTATCAGCAAACTTATTGAACATTAAGCACAAGCACTGAAACCCAAAAACATGCCATTTCCAGTATGAAGCACTGTTGGATACTATCAAGTGATGTTACCAAGCAATCACTGATGTCACTGAAAATAATCCATTGTCGGTTTGACTGTTTGTTCATAATTCTCTTTCAGATACTGTCTACCAGCTTGTGCTACAATCGAGATCAGCACCTACACAAAGAAATGTGCAGTGAAGCACTCGAATGACATTGATGACATCGTCAATAATTCATTCATGGTCATGTACATGGCACCACACAAGAGAAAAACAACTGAAGACCAATCTCAGAGTCTTCTTGAAGATACCGAGTGATCCTGTGTAGAGTATGGTCTCTCGAACACACTGTACAATGCTGAAGATGTCAGCATTGACATGGTTGCTTGCTACTCCACCATATTTGGAATGATTTGGACATCACAGACATGAACTCACATGCATGGCCATCAATGGACCTCTATCTGATACTGACTTGGCTGGATTTGCCGAGATCACCAGTTTTGAGTTCTATCCAAATGTCCATCTGGTTGTCCCCGAATGGTTCCAAATGTAATTTTGCAAACTGTAATAATCACAGAGTTGCACCAAATGGATGTTTGATTGACTGTCCCACTGGCACCATGATCATGTTCAGAAATACAATTTCGAATTTGGGTTTAGTCATACTACTTGTGCCATCTCGGCGGTGCTTGTCTTTACATTTTAATCTGTGGATGGCTCAGGAAGCCAAATCTGTTTTTGTGGTTTGTATGTGATGATTGCTTCTGACATAAGACTTGATCAGTAGTATGTTTTTGTGAAGCATAAAAGGCAGTAAAACAGTTGGGGCACATTCATGCACATTTGTTGATACCTCATAATTGAAATGACATCTAAAAGCCACGCAGGAGTTTACCAGCAAATAACTCACTTGTGTGGAAAATGAAAACTGATGAATGGGGTGAGCAAGTGCATGAATACAACACCATCAGCATCATGTGGGCACACAAAATTGAAGCCATCAATGAGGTATGTCAGTGGCAGATCAAGAATATCACGAACAAAAAAACCAAGATTGCCATTACTGTCCACGAACTGACATGTAGCTTGGCCATCAAAATATTCAACAAAAAATGCTTGGTTGACATTGGCAAATTGTTGATCAAAATTGTGCTCAGATGGCCCAAGCAGGTCACAAGTGACCCAGTCATGCAGATTCTAACCCACAATAATTATGTGCTGATGATGGATATCATGTTGCACCCGGAATTGTCAATGTCATGTTGACAATTACAGTCAATCTAATGTGCAATGCCTTTGCAGGAAGTCATGAATCTTCATATGGTTGCCAAGCCATGCTGGGATACAATTTATACAGTTTCTCCTCCAATGTATCTCTAAGTGATCTGATTTTGGTTGTGCCAAGTAACCAAGTTATCTACAGTGCAACAAGAAGTTGTTGCGACTGAGGTTCTCATTGCTAGACAGCATGGGCATCTGCTTGATTTGTGCAGCAAGATACTGACTGTGAATGTGATCATCTGTGACCCAGCGACTTATGTTGCCACAATTAATCATTGGTATAACAAGAAAACCACAATAAAGACTGTGTTTCACTATGCAGCAATATCCATGTGAGTAATAAATTCGCAAGTGCTTGTATACTGCACCTATTATGGAGATTGTCTTGGTGATGTAGTTGAAAATCTGTTCTGAAAAATGGTCCCCAAAGTGTTGCCATTCACACGACAACTAGGCATGAAAACCCTTGACATCATCAAAGATCATGTGCTTAATGATGTTGGTGATTTGGTCAGAAAAGCATTTTTGGCAATATGATAACAGTGGGCAAAGTTAACGCAATACCCATGTCGTTACTGGTCACTGCTAATGTGTCGTTCATACATAAAGCTGAATTACCAAGTACTGCAGAGAAAGAATTAATAAACAATGCAACGCAGTAATGACTATGCGCATTGGTCGCTTGCGACCCAGTTGTGGGCCACCAGTGGACTGCTGGTGCAGTGCCAATTAGTAAGCCAATGACCAAGGCAGTGATTGACAGCTTAACCGTGAATCTAATTCAAGGAAGCAGGGTGGTGCTAGTGCCCTACATTTGACGAATGCATGCATGTATATGCCCTTATTGACATGTCCGAACATGTATCTGATCCGACATTGGATGTGCCAGTGCTTGAAGATGAGTCCATGAGTGATTATCAATATTATTCTTATTTATTAAAGTGATATCACATTATTTTTATATAATCATGATAACGGAGATAATCTTAGTTTTGTGAATAAGTTTAATCACCTGATTACTGTGATTCTGATCTGTTTAGCACAGTAAAGTTCATGATTACATTCTTGATCATGATCATTTATGTTAGTCCTTAGTGATGCCTGCATGTAATTCACTAAAATTCTTTTTCATATCTCAGTCATGAGGTGTTTGATTTAACAAAGTTTGATATTTTCTCTCAAATTCTTTCATGTTCACCATATTTAATTCTGTAATGTCAGTTTACTTTTGATTCTTTTTTCTAAAGAGTTTCTTTTTTATTTTACCATATTCACACCCATTAGGATGCCCATTGCTCACATGAGGGTAACAATTTTTTTTTCTTCAGAACTGCCCTCCGTGCACACATGTAAATATTCCCATGATCACAGTTAGAAACATGCAGATGTTTCCATGTGCACGTGTTTGAAAATTGTAAATGCAGCATACCAATGACTACACACAACCACATGCAGTGGGACAATCCCTGACTGGGGATGGGGTGGGGGAGAAAAGGTGGGCCACCTGCATGTGATTCATTTCTTAATCACACTGGCATGGGTTTTTTGCAGCCCAGAGATATCTGCATGCATGTATACAATATTCCTGCAAACCACAGTTGGAACCTGCAGATGTGCCAACATGCACATTTGAAAATTGTCAACCTGGCACACCAACAACTACATATAAGCACATGTGTGTACAGCCCCCAATGGGCATCCACAACAGGTCTGCTCATTGGCCCTCCTGATCCACTGGTTACAGGGGTGGATTGGGACACTGCATTTCACCAAAGCACATAGTACAACTGTTTGCCATACCATTTAATTAGATATGAACTATGCAGAAGAGTATCTGATTGTCAAGCAACTTGTAAAAAAATGCCTTACTAGCATCCTTACTGAATAACTAACTGAGCTACTCCCATAAAATAAAGTATTTATTGTAATAAATGCCACTTGATCCTGAAGTCTGACAAAACAGTTTGGCTAACTTTAATTAATACAATGCAAACCTGGGCAATTTTAGAATGATGTACTCTTTTAAAGTTATCTGACCAGCTCCAATAAATTTAATATGAAACCAGATTGTTGTGTTTTTCCCTATTATTCCATAAATCCATAATTAGAAGTATATGATTTATTGCACAAGTAAAGAAATTTCCTTGTATGGTGTGACCAGCAAATCACGTGAATCTTTGTTCACCATCAACCAGGTGAAGTCACAAAAGTTACAATAAGCAGAGCTATGAGTTTTAACACCGAGCTGTAGAGATATTGAGAGACATGCTGAAAAGGGGCAAAACAAAACTTTGTCAATGATCTTGGCCTCAAAAATAAATCCCCAAATATGCAATGCAGTACATCTTGTAGTGATACAGTAAGTTAAGTACATTAAGTTTCATCAGTTTATCTTAAACAGCTATAAAGTTAGAAAACAGGGTGAAGAAAGTGGCTGAAGCCAAAGAAACTGTCCTTTGTCCTTGACCTTGAAGATGTGAACCTTAAAGTGATTCACAACACACATATTCAACAGACAATATATATGTGTACCAGCTGTCATCCCTGAATCTCAAATGGAAGCAGAAGGGAAAGAAAGATGGAAAAATTGAAAACATTGTGCTATAACCAAGAGTTTAAAAAATGTGGTACTTGACATACCATCTAATGATGATGTATAAGCGTATTAGTTAATACATGTATTATGTACATCTATACTGTTTGCTTAATTGTTGTTAGTAGCTGAGGGTGGTCTTTTGCCTACCTGACTTTTGTCATGATTGTATGAAGTAAAGATGATGTTTACTTGAATCTGAGTCGAAGACCAGACCTTGTTTATGAGTTAGTAAAAAAATTTCCACAGGAAATCTTTTTTATCATACGTCAAGTGGGTATCTGTAAATATATGTTTGGTAAACCCTTATTCATTCATTCCTGTTTCATATCAATCTTTGGGAATCTATGACCAGACTTTATATTTGTGTTCAGATATAATTATTCATTGGGAGTACAAAGTGTTCATTGACTCTTTGGACTAAAACTCTACTTTGGGATTACTGAGAACTCATTCAAAGACATTCTGGATTGTATCATTGTGATACAACATTCACGAGTATTGGTAAATCAAGACAATGAAGACTATTGGAATTCATTCAGAACATTCTATATATTTGGACTTGTGATAGGACATTTGGGATTATTTGGGATTTAATTCACAATACAGTTAGTGTCTCATCAATTTTCACTTTGTAACTTAGAGAAATAAATTATTTGTTGATTTTACTAAACTTTTTGGTTTCACTTCTTTCTGTTATATAGTTTAAGACCTAGAGTTGTAACAATTACATACCTTAATCTTAAATAGCTCTAAAGGTAGACAGCCAAAAGAAAACTGAGAAGGAAATTAAAATATTGAGCTGTGACCTTGGCTCTTAAGATAGGAACCCTACTGAAGTATGTGACACATTTTCTAGTTATGATATACAGTATACCAAGTTTCATCCCTTAATCTCAAATGACCTCAAAGTTAAAGAGTGAAAGGAAATATGTAAAAATAATGAACTGTGAAAACATATTGACCCATGACCTAGACCTTGAAGAATTGGACCCCAAATATGGTATGCAACACACCTTCTAATGTGGCTGAATAAGTATACCAAATTTAGTTATCAAGCAGAAATGAAAGGGTGACAATGTTCACCATTTTGCTCTAAAAAGACAGGATAAAATAAGAGGTCCATGTTAATATGCTTTTGAAAAAAAAAACTTTTTATCAGTATTTGCCATGAAAACATGCATGTGACATTATAAATGCAATCTTTAGACACTCTTTGACATGAATATTCTACTTTCAGTTATTGAATTACCATTAATATGTTACAAGATCCTTATCTAAATGGTGGACTCAGTCAACTGTGGCCCCTCAAAATTGTGTATCTTTATTGCTTGGTTGAAACTAGGCGAGAAGTTATGAAGAAGCTGAATGAGGCTACTGTTGATGGATACATCATAAATGGCAGACAAAAGATGACTAATGCTGGGCAATAAAATGGCCATTAAGTAACTGTTTCAAAAAATGGAAATTTACCTACCCCTGGACCTTTGGCAGCTGTGTCCCCTGGATTTTCATATGTATTGTTACCAGAAGAATTCACTTTTGCATTGGAATTCTCATATACATTTTCTTGACTTGTACTTCTTTTAAGCATGGTTGCACTTTCACAGATCTCCACTGAAAATTGAGATAATTTGTTATGTTTTGACTTCACACCATGGAACCTATCCATTTATTTGTATTGTTTTACTTTGGATCTAATGTCTGAAGCTGAGTAGTTAAAACAATATTTATCAATTTCAACTTTCATGAGCAAGAAGTTCAACTTCTTAAACCAATTTTTTTCAGGAGTTTGTTTCTGTTTTAGCTGGTTTTAATGGCACTTCTAATGCATTATTGGCTATATCATACCAAGGAAATGGGAGTTAAGTGTCCTTCACAAGGACACATTGAGGAATCGTTCTTGAGAATAGAGATATATGAAAGACTGCAAATAGTGGCACAAAGAAACATGTTCAGTATTCAAGCTTTCTTTCTTTCTTTTTAGCTTTCATTATTTTTCAAGATATGTAGTCATGGGGTGGAACTGTCCTGTTGTTCATGCCTTCATGTGGACATTACATACACTGCTGGAAAGCTGAGGGAACTTCAGCATGTGCATTAATATCATAGATATTAATGTTGCTGCATGGCTAACCCAGTCCATTAACCCATAGGAGACAACAGTATTTCTGTGTTAAGTTACTGAATCATTCATCAACATCAGGAGTCTCATATAGATGCAAGGCATGGTTTTACTCTTGATTTTATGTGGACTGGATAGATAGATCAAAGAAAAAAAAAAGACTATTTTAAGTACACATAATTATAATAATGGTACAGAATGACAGTCACTAAGGGCCTAGTAATATAACAAGAGATCTCTGAAAAGATTGCTCCTTTACTTGCTGAAAAATATGATAGATTAGTTGCCATAATAACTTGTGATACTAATTTTCCTTTTTTTTAAAGAAGACTGCTCAGGCATAATTCATGGAGGAATCACAAGGAATAGCATACAGCAAAGATAACACTTATGCAAACTAAATTATGGAATGAAAATAAGTCAAATGGTTAATGAGTTATAATGGTTTAAAAATATTCATTCCATCAATTCTCTAATTCATGAATTGTTCTCAAACATGAAACACCCATCTATTAAACATTCACTGATTTACCTATTCATACAAATATATTACACATTACACTTTCACTTCCCAACATTTGTATTTAACCTCAGACAAATTATCAACTCCGACTACATTACTGCATCTGTTCTCTTTGGTCATTGATCCCTCTCATGGAAAAGGTTACCTCTGAAAATTTTCAGTTGCAACTTTCCAAACAATACCATACAGTATTAATAAGCAGAGAGAAAAACACCCTTATGAAAAAAAGAACTTATTCCAACATATAGGTGATTCATGCTTGACTTGTAGGGTACCTAAAGGTCACTTATAATTTACTTATGATTTGCATGCGTAATAAAGTATGTGAAAAGTTAGTATATGCAAGTATAAATATGAGCATCAACAACATTGTTTATATGAGTAACATACAAGTCATTTATAAGTGGTATACATCTTTATCAGCCAAGTATAAGTGAACTCTAAGTTCATGGACATTATGACAATTTTAGATGTGAAAATATGCATAAACCTACTTAACCAATCAGTGCAAGCACAAATAAATGTTTCTCACCACTGTCACATTTCCTGACCTCTCAGGCTGACTGAATGAGCCAATTAACATTTCTCTTCCAAGCATGGCCACTTATTGTTGTTGATGACATATATTTGTTTATGCAACTTGTGAAAAACAAGGAAATTCACCACAGGCATCAGTGGGTGATAAAGGAGTGTAGCAGAGAGTCTTCCATGGCATGTGATCATGGCATTCAACAGGAGGAATGGAAATGGGTCCATTAACTCCTCTGAACACACATATTTGACAAACGATAATCAAAGGTAGCTTGTTTCTTTCCTTAAAGATTTTTATAGGTTTTTGTACAATTTAAACCTTTAATCTGAAAGATGAATTTGAGATTGGAAAGGAGATGAATGCCAAGAATGAAAATAAATGCATAAATGCAGATATGGAAAATATTATGGAAAAAACTTGCGTTATACTTGATAATGAAGGAGAAATAAATCTAGGGATTTCTGAAACCATGACTGAAAACAATTCTTGTATTAAAACTCACACCTAGGTCAAAACTCTAGCAATTAATTGGCTAATTGCAGAATCAGATAATTGTAAATTAGAGTTGAAATTGAAAATAAGTGTCTTGATCTCCTAATACATAAAACCATAATATAATTATGACAACAAGATCAGGTTTAAACACTTAATGTTTATTTCCTTAATTACTGTCAGCATGTTTTTGTTTCGTAATTTCATCATGTTTTGTTTTGCAATCTTGATGTTGGACATGTTTTTATGTGTTATCTAATATTGTAAGGCAAGTCCCTTGGGTTGCCCAACCTTCTTTAGGAAAGGGAGCGGGGGCCACAAACTTCCTCCCTTGGCCTCTCTAGTGACCCCTGACAGAGCCCAACTGCTGAAGGCGAGGTCTGAATTTTGGATGGTTTTTGGATTGTGGCTGCATGACTTTAAAGAACTCTTCTTGGCCAGTTTCAGCAGACCCATCTGGTCCTGGGAAGACATGGAGGGAATGAAACCTCCATTGAGGGTCTCTGCCTCCAGTGCAGCAGCCTACAGAAGTTTCTTGCTGTATCAGAGAAAATTTTGGCATGTGAGGCTATGGTGACCAGTGACACAGACTGTAAATCTAAGGCCTCCATTGTCTTCACTGGAAAGCAGGCACATATCCCCAAGTAAATAACCACTTGAAATGCTCCAAAGTGGGAGATTTAAGGGTCCATGAAGGAGCGTGAAAACTACATCTGGAAGCAGAGACCAGAGGTCTCAATGTAGAGGGAATGGGGACAGATCACCCCTTATGCTTCATAGTGAACTCCTGTCCCTTACAAAACATTTAAGAAAGTTCCTTGACCATGGCTGAGGCTGAATGGGGGGGGGGGGAAGAGAAGATCTGTGTGGAAGGCATCCCCAGAGAATCTCTCTAACCTGGAGAACATGTGTGTGTCCTCTGAGCCTGAGGCTGAGGGAATGGGGCATAAACTTAGGGGTAGAAGATGGTAAACTGTCGAGTTAAAAGACCACATTTCTTCCTTCATGACCTGGGATAATAGTTGTTAGGGGGAAGGGGACCCAGAGGGAGGAGCACCACACGAACCTGTTCTGCAGTGAATCTGAGTGAGTCCACAAGAACTAAAAGGATGCCTTCATCCTGTTCTCACTCCTGGGAGGCAGGACCTTTTGGCAAAGTTTCAATCCCAAAACTCCTCATGCAGAATGAGGGGACTGTCCCTGGCAGCAGACTTTGCAGGAGTGTGAGTGTGCCTCTTGACCTTTCATCATTTGGAAGAAGAGGCCTGCCCCTCTACCACCTTTTAATCTCCACTTTGCAAGGGGGTGACATTGGTCCCTGGATTGCAACATCAACTTCTCTATATTGAGGTCAAACACCTGAAGGTCATGTCTACATAAAAGAGAAGGACCAATCACTTTCCTGCATTGAATGACCCAAGGGAGGATATATGATCAAGTAGGATAATAAGAAAGGGGGAGTTGCAAATCAAATCCACTTCTCTAGTCAGGCACCTGAATGCCAACTCTCATTCCCTAGCAAGATTCAATGATAGTGGGGTGAAAGGGGGGGGGGGGGGGGCTTGACCCAATCACTAACCCCATTGTGAGGGGCTTCCAATAACTGGTGACTCTTACTCAGAGACTGGTGCAGAGCACCCAGTGACCACTGACTGGTGGTTCTTGACCAGTCAGGTTATTTTGATCCATAAGAAGACTCTTCCTCACACCTTAGAGACTTGAACTCTAAGTCTCCCTGTACAGAGTGGCTTAATCCTGTTGCCACTGGTGGGTTTCAGGTTTTGAAATGGTGCTGCTTATCACTGTTGAGAGGAGTGTGTTACTCGCTCTCAGCCCTGCAATAATAGAATGTTTTGCAAGCAAGCTTCTTTCTTTCCATTTCCATCAGTTTGTTACATGAAGATTCATTGGATGAGTAGAAACTTTGGACCAATAAGAATACACTTTACAATAATCATGTGTTAAATAACGTATGGAACGAATACTAAAAACCCAGATCGGAGATGATATAAAAAAATGGACTACATCAGAAAACTGATTTTTTTCTCATGAAGATTTGTTGCTGTTGTTGTTGTTATTACTGTAGGGTTTAATGCCATTTTTCAGCTCAAGATAGGCTATACATGGTGGCCAGTATAAATGGTGGAGGAAAAACCTGGTAAAACCCCGGAAAGAACCACCAACCCAAGAGAAGCTATTGGCAAGCTTTCTCACATACCCACATTGGCCGAATCCGAGATTTGAACCCATGCCGACAGAGGTGAGAAGGCAGTGATCCGTAACAGTGAGTGCTTTTAGACCACTTGGCATCTCGGGGCCCCATCTCATGAAGAAGAAAGCAGAATTCCGCAATAAAATTTGGAAAAATGATGTCTGCTTATGTGTCTTTAAAGAGACTGATCCAATCCCCCTGAGACCCAAAGGATAGTGTGATGGGAAACCCTTAAAATTCTGACAAAAGAGGAAAGCTAATGCTTGCTCCCTTTGTATGTTCATCAATTTTCAGAGAGGAGCCCGACCTTGTCTGACCAAAGAGGACAACCTTCATGACTTTCACAACTAGTATATGCCAGTCAGGTTGGATGAGTATCCCTTTTTTGTGTCCATATATGCAAACATTGTCTCTTAGACAATGCTGTAAAACAAAAAACTCTGGAAACAAGACTCTTGTATAATGAATATATGTGAATTTGCTTGAACTAGACTGAATGCAAATTAAAACAGCAATACTTTACCTGCCCAGTGAGTATGGATTTAGCATGAATTAAAACAATCGCAAAACTGTTATTTCAATCAATGACAATAGCAATACTTAATTATTAGTACTAGACATGAAAATAGCTTAATAAATATAACCTAAAAATGTCAAAAACCCTAAAGAGATCTAATTAAGACTAAGGAAAAACACTTGGACTGAGTGTAAACAATAAACATAATGCACACATAAAAAAATGCCCAGTTCATGCTGTATGACACGAAGCAAAAGCATTTTCATCCATTAAACATGGAAAAATCTGGAAAAAGGAAGAGGACTAGTGGGCATACATTGGGTCATAGGAGGATGAATTCTCATTATATGGATGAGGGTAATTTTTGTCCTGGAAAGGGAAGGCTACACAGAAGTATTACTGATAAAACCACTTTTTTTCTTTCAGTCATCAAGGAGATATAATTAAACCTTATTTATCATTGTTGTTGAGATTTTAGTGATAAAGGTAAAGCAAAATGTGGATCTACAGTGACTGATCTTTGACATAATTGAATATAAATTGTGCATATATGCTGATGCTTTTATTTTTCTTAATGAACATTCTCTCAATACTTTGAATATTTTTTTTTTCTATTATCAGGAATTAAATGTAACATGAGCAAATACAATTTGGATTGGCAGCAAACAATTTTCAGATGATGGAATATGTCTCAATATGGACCTATATTGATACTTCTTGTAACTTTACACTCTATGTCATGTAATTTCTCTACAGATTTACAACAAAATGGCAGAAATTATTTAGGAAGAACTTAATGACTGCAAACAGAACATCAGCCAGCTTAAATCAAAGAAATCACTAATTGTTTGGTAAGGTAATTGTTGTACAAACTCTTGGGTTGCTGATATTCATATGCCTGTTTTCAGTACTTCTAAATCCAACTGCAAAAGGGGGCCCCGAGTGGCCGAGTGGTTTAAAGCGCTCTCCGTTACGGATCACTGATATCTCACCTCTGTCTGCGTGGGTTCGAGTCTAAGATTCGGCGAATGTGGATATGTGAGAAAGCTTGCCAGTAGCTTCTCGTGGGTCGGTGGTTCTTTCTGCGGATTTTCCGGTTTCTTCCTCCACCATCAATACTGGCCGCCATGTATAGCCTATCGTGTGCTGAAAAATGGCGTTAAGCCCCACACCAACAACAACAACAACAACAACAACAACCAACTGCAAAAGTAGAAAAGGTACTTAATTTCTATGGGGCATTAAATCAGTTAGAACTAGAGGTGACATCTTAGTAACTCCTGAAATATGATTCTCGTTTATTTCAAGTTGTATGGGGCTGTAAAGGCAAGAGATTCAAATGTGACATCCTAACAGTTTCTGATAATGAGATAGGACTAAATATGACAAATTTTTTCATTCATTAGATGCATTAGGATAAGTGGGGTGAAATGTTTCTGGAAAATAAAAAATGAATGGTTGCAAAGACTTAGTTCAGCTATACTTAAAAATAAAACCTAAACTGTAGAATTTGGAGATGGGGAAGGAAATTAGGAAAAATTGGTTGAGTCATCAAAAACAGTTCTTGGAGGGATATATTTC
This sequence comes from Megalonaias nervosa, assembly GCA_016617855.1. Lineage (NCBI taxonomy): Eukaryota > Metazoa > Mollusca > Bivalvia > Unionida > Unionidae > Megalonaias > Megalonaias nervosa. The sequence continues at coordinate 40,486 of JAECUM010014752.1, forward strand.
AGTAACAATATTGTGACGTCCTTCGATAGCGTGTGTAAAAGTGACTTGTCAATATTGTGGATGTATATAGTTATCTGTAACTGTACTGAAAATAAATGTATGCATGCAGGACACCATTTTCACTTAGGATCAAATATGTTATTATGATGATCAATTCTCTTGGAAGAGTGGCAGCAAGATTTTCAACATGGCCACTCTGGTCACCATATTGAATGTAATAACGGCATAGTTTCCATTCAGGACCAACTAGACACCTTAAGAAGTCTTTTGGTAAAAACCATATGTTGATATGCCTTTCCATTTTGAAGCAGTAGTAATAACGAGATGTTCAAAATGGCTGCAATAATCATGGATATCAGACTAGCACCATTTTCAGCTAGTACCAACTAGGCAAGTCTTTTGGTGAAATTATAATGTCAATATAACCATCCATACTGATGTAGCTATGACAAGATTTTCAAGATGTGAGCAGGAACAGTTTCATTTGTTTGTTTAAACAAATGTTATGGTCCCAATAGCATACAATGGGATTGGGCACAAGTCGTAACAAGTTATATAAGCCATCTCTCTGCATGATATTGTAACCAACTATTTAAGAGCATCAGTAAGAAAGTTTTCAAACTAGCTTCCATGGCAGTCACACTGGGCTTCAGATCAGCACTGTTTTAAAAAATGATGAAGCAGACATCATAAGAAGTGTTTCAGTGAAAACCCAGAATTGATATGACCATACATTCCACTGTTTTTGTCATATTGTATGTCCATTTAGAATCAAACAGACATCATAATTTGTCTTCTGGTGAAAACTCCATGTTTCCATGACTTTCTGTTAATGGAAAAGTAACAATAAAAAGGTTTTCAAGATGGCTGCTGTGATATCCATATTGAAAGGCAAATTAGCACTTTTTCAATTAGGACCAAGTATACATCATAATAAGCCTTTTCCTGAAAACCATGATGATATGACCATCCATTCAGGAGGAGGAATGATGTCAGGATTTTCAAGAAGGCCATAGTGACACTTTTATGTCACTAAGAAAAAAGTACATTTATGTATGCCTGAGTATGTTGAAAGATACTTATTACTAAAACACTTGTGTGTTCCTTAGTACTTTCAAGACTGGACTATTGTAACTCAATTCTGTCTGGTTCGTCTCAATATCTACTCCAGAAACTTCAAAAAGTTCAAAACACAGCTTCTCGGATCATCCATAGAGTACCATGATCAGAGCATGCCTCCCCCCTGCTCTGTACCCTATACTGGCTATCCATTTGATCCAGAATTAAACACAAAATTTGTTCTCTGTGCTACGTTTCACTGACGGGCTCCAGTCCAACATACCCATCCGACCTCACCCATGTGTACACACCAGCAATATACTTACGCTCCTCTTCTGACATTCGTGTTCTCATTATTCCCACTGTCAAAATGAAATCATATGGACAACTTTCTTTTGCATACCAGGGCCCAGCAACGTGGAATGAATTGCCCACTGAACTTAGACACAAAGACACAGTGATCTCATTCAAGAGCACTCTTAAAACTCACCTATTTCAACTGCAAGAACAGACTTAAAGACCTAATAATGTTTCCTTACCTTAAATATTTACAGCATGTTTTCTGTTTTCTAATTTCGTGGTGTTTGTTTTTATTTTTGTAATCATATCATTATATATGTTTTTTAAGTGTTGTCAAATGTTGTAAAGCGCTTAGAGCTTTTAAAGATTAGGTGCTATATAAAGTCCTCATTATTATTATGCCCATGAAATCTGCTGAGGTCTGAAATCTGGCAAATTATATTCAAAGAGTACTTATTGAATGGAGTTGTATGCTGAATGCTACTTATAACTACATAAATACATGATTCAATTAATTTGTTATCATTATTATAATTATTTTATTTTGTTCTTACATTTGCTATCACTTTCATCTTTTCTCCATTTCAATTTTTGTTACATGCATTACTATCTATTATATCTAATGTTCTTAAGTTACTACTGAAAAAGCATTTTTAATACTGCTTAATTGTTCACAAAATGTTTAGCATTTTTTTAAAGAGCTTGTATTTGCTTCAACAAACATATTCTGCTGCATTATATTGGTCAAACAATAATGTTGCATAATACGCCATTCATATCATACATACATGTATACTGTATGTATGTATATGTATGCATGTGCTCATGGGTATGGATATAAATATGCATATAATGTGAAAGTATACACATGCATGGATGTATGAATATGGATAACAAAACTGAAAACAAACTTTTAATATTATGTCTTACTATTTTGTAAATACTTAACATCAGACATCAGACAATAAACATATGCTGAAAGTCCAAGTGGTGCAAAAATCTAAACACATAGCATTTTTTGTGTTTTATTTTTTCTTGTCTTCTTGGGCATACATACCCTTTGGGTCCTCTTCCATTGTAGCCTTTGGATGGTGCTTATGTCTGACTACTACAGCATACTCTGTTCCTACAGCACCTATTCTAGTCGATGAACTGGGATGGTTGTCAGATTTGTCACACACTGGGTTGTCAAATAACCCTAGTAAAGGAACAAAAGGAATAAATTTCTACTGATTTAGATGCACTCTTTGGTTTTCATAATACTGGCTGAATCGGTGTTATTATATCCTCATTTTTGCAGATAGATTGTGAATGGTCATATACATGTGCTAACCATTGTCAGTACATCCATCTGTCATTGTTTTCTACATAACTAGATCACAATCTACATCAACTAAGGCTGATCATACAGGGAAACTCTGCTATAACAAACTTCATTATAACATAAATTCAGATGTAACACGATCATGCATGGATCCTAAATCTGTAGAATCTTTTCACCAATTTCTTACAGCAGAATTCTTAAGCACTGCAAAGATTTTAATTATGCTTTCTCTTTGTGTACAAGAGTTGTTTAATCCTGGACAAACAACAGCCCACTGATGCTTGTTAAACTAGCATGCACACCCATAAACTATGTCAATGCTCAAATAACTTAATGAACCAACTTGGTACCTTATTTTACTTAATTAAGCAATATGCAAATTAACAAAGTTAATCTTAACAAAAAGGTGCTGCAACTATTGAATATTGCAACATAATTAGAGGCCAAAGTGGGCATGATATTGCTTATCTGGGGAGTAGACACAAGTCAGTGTATGAATGCAGATTCACACACACACTCCATCTGTACAGGGGCAAGAAAACCTGAAGTGCACAGTTGCTGTATTCCCTATTAATACTGGTATGATTTTGTTTCTAGGCATAAATAAGAGGAGTCATTTATATACCAGTAGCATCCTCTGGAGCTCTCTCAGCATCTGGGGAATTGGCCCCGATTCATAACTTGTAAACTATTCATTATCACAATCATAAGATATACATGATTATTTAAGATCAGAAGGGGAGTTAATCTGTCCAGTAAGCATAGATACCTCGGCCAGTCCTTATCTACCTTGGGCTTCCCCCGCCCAATCACACAACAGGGTCATAACTTGGAAACCATTGAGATAACCACCAAAGGGAGTTGCACTCAATGGTTAAAGCAGTGGACATGTGACCAGGAGGTTGCAGGTTTGCATCCTACCAACTGACTTGATTACCAAAATTCCACAGAATTTTTATTCTTGGATTATGGGTTCTTTTACTCTTCATAATTAAATCTGAAGACATTTCTGGGCACTGGGTCATTATTTGATTTTATTAAAACAAATTGTACAAAAATATACAGTGACATACTATGTGAATATTGGCAAGGACTATATGAAATAATACTAAAACACTGCACAATATATGTGATAACATACTGACAACAAATGTTTCAGGGACTTTGATATGGCAGTACTTGTAAAGTAACAGTCAAATTCCACTTAACAAAACATATCAAACTTGCCTGAAAATATTGGAGAAGTTTAAATGTGGGTAATTTTTAGTAATAATTCTATCTCAATAAATTCATAAGAAAGTAATAAAATTGCAACAAGAAAAACTCAAAATAGTTAACAATCTGATATCGATTTGTATATTACATTCATCAAATTATTAACTATTTTGAGTTTTTCTAGTTGCAATTTTATATTTTTCTTCACTTCAAATTACAAATCATTCATTACAATGTTTGTTAAGTTAATATGATGCTTTCTGTTGAAATTTCTCATATACTGCTCTTTTTTATTGCATATTGTTATGTATATTTATACTGTGTGCTTAACATTTGTCCATTATTGTGTATATCTATACTGTTTATTTAGCTTTTGTCCATGACTGTAGCTTGTACTTTATGACAATCTAAACAAACTGACATTGCCTCAAGATGGTTCAAGAAGGCATACCTGCTTTTTTGTCTCGTTTGTAAGTTATAGTTTCTTTACTAATGTCTGGTGATAATGAGGAGCATGCCTTAGCTCTTTCAAAGAGCTTATAGACAGTCGTTGATCAGACTTTCCAAGAGCATGGAATACTTACACAACAGATGCCAAAAGGATACCCATTCTGCAGGTACTGGGACAGCATTTTCATGGTCATTGCACTAAACCCCCTTAACCTGCTCCACGAGTACCAAATTGTACTTCTGTGTGAGCATCCAAATGTTTCATTCTGCATGGTGACTGAATAAGATATCTTTTTTTTTTGTCAGGGCTTTTGTATGTGCGCAGTCATTTATAACAAAGAGGGACAGTTTACCTGCATAGATGTTGTAGAAAAACCATAGTCATGTATGAATCCACTTGTTGGGGGTGGACAATATAAATCTTGGGATCTGACAAAATCCAGTTTGGTGGTTGGCATCTCTTGTTCCACCTGAAGGTTGGGCAGAGGATGACCATAAGCTGAACCAGCTTGTGATACTAGCTTTCAAAATAATTAATACTAAGGTTGTTTTGCAACAGCCTGTTTGTCTGCAGATGATCACAGAGGCAGCATTTTTGGAAGCATTTTAGTGCAGTGATGCAGCGAAATTGATATCTTCAATGTTGACTTCTGCATCCATAATGATGTAGAGGTACTTCTGCAATAGGTTGCCTGCCTCCATTTTTCATTCTACAGTATGTTCCCTATCAATGTAACTCCTGAGCCTTCTTCCACTGCAGTGGAAGGGATAATCAATATTTGAGTTCATGTCCATCCATAGGACATACATGTTGCGAGGTACATTCAGTCAGTAAAATCAGTCTGATGCAGATATTTCACTGCTATGATAATATCTGATTGTCAAAGCTTGCCACTGGTAATGTATTTCCTAAACTTTTCCCAATGTTGGTAGGGTCTGACTGTACAGCTTCTTTTTTGGTTATAGAACTTTTCAGTGTCCTTGTAAACTGTGGTAGCAGATTTATCAAACAGAATCATTATGATCTTCATGGAGACATTGAAAATGATTTGCCACAAGGTATGGCTCTAGTCAAGTGTGACCTTTCTGTGCCAGATGTTATGTATATTTAATCTGCATTGTTTGTTAGTTTCTTTTTAGTTCATTATATGCTATGGATAACTGCATATTGTACTTGACCTTGTCCAAAATCAAGTTCACTGTGTTCCTAACCAATGACACTAATGTTGTTTCTATTCTGTAAACAAATAATACATAGTTAATATTTACCTGTGACTGTGGATTAAATATTAGGATCATTATCAATCCAAGTACTGGTAAATGTATTTATTAGGGTCTGGGTCAAGGTTATTGGAATTCCCCCATAAAAATACTTAGCCTGCCCGATGTTTACCACATTCTATATTATAATTTTAGTAACAGATTGTTCTGGAATGAAAGTTTCCATTAAGACATAGGATTTCCAGAAAGTGCTAATTGTGACCTAGGTCAAATAGAGGGCTACTTTATCTAGAAATTATTGATTTGTGCTGCAAGATCTTGAGGCAGAAATAATCTTGTCATTGTGTTCAATATTTGATTTGGGCTAGAATTGTTTATTCAAATTATTATTCACTGGAATTACAAAGTGCCCAATAATATTTTTTTTACAGAAACTTTAATTTGGAATTATAGTCAATTTGATCATCAAAAGACTTTTAGCACATCATTACACTTCAGACCATTGGTACATTAGTCCATCTAATACATTGCTCCTTTTTGCTTTTTTCTCTTACTTAGTTTAAGACCAAAGAGTCCTAATACAGAAAATATGGCCATGCAGGATCACCAGTCATCTGTATTAACCCAACATTATGTATCTGAGCTCAGGGTTCATTGCCATGTTGAATTCCAGTGAGGTGTCATCAATGACGTAGCTGACCTTCAGGTCTCCTATGCCTTGATTGCACAGGTGTATTCACTAAAGGTGACCTCATGCTTCAGTATGTCACCAAGGCCTAATTGGTAGAAGGGAGAATCTGTTCCCACAGGTGTCTGCAATGGCATTATCTTCTGCCACATCATTATCACCATTTCTGTGGTGGGCCATCTTTCAGAATTTGCTATAGCAGCTGTGGACTTCGGAGTGATCGATAGACATCAACTCAGTGGAGAAGATCTTGACTGCTGTCTTCTTCATGATTGTGTGGCCTAACTTTCTGATGATTGGCTGGCTGGGGCCAGTTGATTTTAGTGTAATTGTGGAGGCCAGTGGGGGCAATCCTGGGACTGATGGCATTTTGTACACCCAGGATGAGAAAGTATACCAGGTGCTGTTGGTTTAGGACAAATGAACTTTGATATATAACAAAAACCAACTGTTGGATGCCTCATGTACAAAGTGATTCATTTTGGTGGTGGACCATATTAAATCCATATTCATATTAAATGCAAATATCAAATGCTCTGCAGTCATATGTTCAATAGTGTCACAATAAAGGCAGATGTCAGTGATCATATTTTGATCATGTGAAAGATGACACATTGGGAGATGATGTGGAAGAAAAGTCTTTGACTACACGGACTCAGCTAAATAAATAAAATATAAAACATGTGACCCTTTTGCTCTGACATCAAGACCATTACCTCTTGACATCTGGCATCACCACTATTGGTTAGTACTCTTACCTCAAGGAAATGACAAGTGTCGATGGACTGAATAACATCTCAAGCATTCTAAGCATGCACCATGGAGAGGTGCATTATTTGCTTCTTAAATTATCATGTGGAAAATCATATTTGTTGCCTCCTGACCACCCCCTGCTTTTAATACAACTGCTACTACCACAACTAATAATAGTAATAATAATAATAATAATAATAATTAATTCTTTATTTGATAAGGGTAACCCAGTATAAATACATTAAATATAAAAGCACAAAGTGTACCTGTATATGAAATAAGATGGAGTGCATGTGTTTCAAAATTTACAATGAAAACTTCTTTTTGAGATACAGTAAAACCCATCTTGTAAGACTCCATTTCTGCCAACAAAAAACAGTCTCTCAAGACTGGTGGTCTCTCATAACAGGTTTGTACAAAAAGACCCGTTTCCAAGGTCAAATTTCAGCACTACCTGACCTGTTAGGTATGGTCCATCTGACCTACTGAGTCTTTCTGTTGACCTCAGGGTGAGGTGGGGACAAGTGGTATACTAATAAAACACTAAGTCATATTGTAATCTACTGTTTATATCCAAAATACACACTAGTTCTGTCCACCTCTCCAAATTCTACACTAATGTTTATCTACATTGTTTCTCACTACATATGTCCACATAGAATATCTATCACTCCATTATGCCTATTAGGTATCTATTCTCTCAACTCCCCATCTTGTATATCTCTGTCTGATTCTTATTTCCAACTACATCTTATCTCTACTGTCCCTTTTTCTTTCTCTGCCCTCCTGCTTTCTACCCCACACTATATCTTGTATCTATCTATATACACACATCATAATCCCACACCCTTTCCCCACATACAGAATATGATTGGCTAACTATTACTAGATGAATGACAGCTCCCTTCCCCCAGATCATACCATAACTAAATGGTGCTGAAACAGCAGGAATATGGCCCAGTTATCCAGATATGTCATGATGTTGACCTGTTTACCCAGATTTGTCAAAGCCTTCCTGAAACCCAAAACTTGACTGCTATTGATATGTTCTTACACCAAACTTACACTAATTAGTTACATTAGTTTGTATGATGTTGACCTAGTTAACCAGATTTATGATTGCTTCCCTCACATCTGTCTCTGAAATTCCCACATTCACACCCCATATATTACTAGTTAGAAACCTGATATTGGTACTGCTATACATTTTTCTTTTTCCCACACTAAAAACCCCTTTTGTCATATGTATTAAGAATCCCTTTGGTCATATGTGCCCACTTCCATTTTGATTTTGCTCTGCAAAACAGTTATTAATCAAGTTACAGTACAGACAAATATCCTATAGTATTATATGTAACAGAAATTCTTAAATGTAAGATCAATTTTTTCTAACCAAAATATAAGCCTTCTTCCTTGGAAGTACTATATACATGCATCCTAGAGTAACTAGTCAACAGTACAGCATTTTACTAATCCCTTATACAACTTCATTTGTACAACAAAATATAATCTGGTTTCCAAACAACATGAAAATAATGACAAGATGGAGGTGGACAGGACAAATCATATTACATCAATACAGCAAAAACATCATGTTAATTGTGATCATCTTATGTTTTGTCCATCGCAAATGTGTCCATATGTTCCTTCTTCACTGTTTAGATGAGTACCACCATTTTACACATATATGACTGTAGATTGCCATATTCACTAAAAGCAAGCAAGGTAGACCTTACATTACAGAGACAATATGGTCATGAACATTTCTAAAATCATTACAATTAGAAATAACAAGGACCCTCATAAAAAATTTTGTCTCATCTGGTCACATGAATGCTTCATGTGTCACATCTGCACCCATTCACCACATCTTTATTTTTGTTAAACATCTGAATTCTCAGGTTATCACTGTTTAACAATCTACTCCATCCTATTTCACTATCCTACCATGAACCTGACGAAAATGAAAACCCTTTCTCAGAATGTGTATACACGTTTTTTCTAGCACTTAAATCCTTTTATGCAGTTGTAAAATACTACTTCACCCTTTCCCTTCTAACCTAATTCCCTGTACAAAATTTTCCATATGGACTGGATATGGAATACATACATTTACAGAAATATCCATATGGACATCTTTATTCTATAGCTGAACCAGTCTTATGGATTTCAGTGTATCCATATGGAAATGTTATTGATTCCTTACGTACTTCTTATGGAACATCCCATGGAATATGCAAATTAGTCCATGAGATCAGTAGATTATCCATATGGAATAAAATTAAAATTCCATACAGAATTTGGCAATAATCCATATGGAATTTGTGAATAATCCATATGGAATTTGACAACAGTCCATATGGAATTTGTAAATTGTCCATATGGAACTGTAAATAGTTCATATGGATTCCTTACGGACTTCTTATGGAAAATCCCATGGAATCTGCAAATTAGTCCATGAGATCAGTAGATTTGTCCATATGGAATAAAATTAAAATTCCATATGGAATTTGGCAATAATCCATATGGAATTGGGCAATAGTCCATATGGAATTTGTGAATAGTCCATATGGATTTTAGAAATATACCATATGGAATTTGTAAATGGTCCATATGGTATTTGTAAATAGTTCATATGGAATTTGGTAATAGTCCATCCCGTACAAAATCTTCCAGGCAGACTTAAGGCGGGCTTCAGACGGATTTTTAAGAGCTTTCTGTCTAAATCATAATTGCTCATATTAAGTATGCTTAGGTGAATTTCAAGCAGAATTCAGGGCGGAATTTTAGGCGAAATATGCAAATTAGTTGTTGCAATATTCCACTTGAATAAAAAGAATCCGTCTAAGATTTCCAACTGAAATAAAAATCTGCCTGAAATTCTGTACAAAATTTTCCAGGCGGACTTTAGGCGTATTTCGGACGGGTTTCTTAAAAAGGATCAAAGATTTTATTTTGACAAACATTATCAAATAAGATTAGGCTTTTCTTGTCCTCATTTTCTTTCTTGTGTACACAACCTAATCCATGATGGCATCACTTAAGTCTTTTTCGTTTCACTGAAAGTTTGGCGAGATTTCACAAATATTTCGACCAAAACTGTCATTGAAATTGTGGTGAGATTTCACTAAAATTTTGATCATTATATAGTATTTTACTGAAGTTTCAGTATTTTTCAGACATTTCAAAAGGTTTTAAATAAATAATGTATATGAATTAAACAGAACTTTATTAACCAAGGTGATATTTCAGTGTACATGAAAAAAATTATACAGATGTTGTAATTATATGACATCTAAGGCAAGAGATATGGGAGTTAATAATAATAATAATAATAATAATAATAATAATAATAATAATAAAGACTTTATTTAGAGAAGGTAACTCAATTAGTTACAGAACTAATCTACCTTGAGGCCTTCTATGTTATGTACAATATATACAGTATATACAACATGTGAAGAATATGGCTTGACACTAAATAATTAAGTGATTTTAAAAATCAAAGTATCAAGCCTGGAACATATGCACTTGCATCTTTGAACACATAAACATATATAAAATATAAAATATTATTCTGCATTTAAAAGTTCAACTGTGAAAATGATGCAGAATTACAGAAAAGCATCGATTTGAGATGTTGAGTATGAAAAAAAGAAATGCTGGGAGCCTGCCTTATGTCACTGTTGTACTGCAGACTTGATTTTTGATTATTGTACAAACTATGATGCTGGGTGGTCTCTTGAATTAGCCTTTGTTCCATAAGCAGCTTTGACAAACGTTTATCATGATATAATTACTCTTATTTTGCACTGAATTCCAACACACCAAGAATATTTTGATAATATACACAATAATACCACTCACGACATTGAATTTGAAGGATGTTTCTACTTGTGGGACAAAAATATTCCGAAAAAATATGACTATCTTTGATAGACATGGGTATCTGGCAACAATATCAACAATTCCCACCAGTAATCTATACGTTGTCCCTTCTTAAATTCTACAAGTTAATCAATTTGGAGTTATATAACTTCGAAATCATCCTGGTTCAATTCCTTTTCATATTTAGCACGTTAGCCGCTACTGTAAAGCTCTTTATGGCACAAAAAGTAAAATGCTATAACTGGCGTTCAGTTTTCATACAGATTGACCAATTACGTTCCCATCGACTTTGCATTCAAGCTATTCTCATTGCCACAAAATTTTCAAATGATTATTCAAACTCGTATCCCGCTCGAAAATTCGAATCGCCATGTTTAGCAAGCATTTCCATCAGTTTCCGTTAAGCGACGATTCATTGGACAAGTACAAAATGTTAACCAATCAGAAAGCTCTTTACAGCGATCATCTGTTACATAATAAACGGAACAAATACTTATTAGAAAGCTCGTTGCGGAATGAGACCGGATAGAGCATTATTACAACAACAAAAAAAAATTATGTTTTGGAGACGATATAAAAAAAGGGTCCATATCGAGGAAAATCAAATTCAGGTCAGGAGAAAAGCGACATTCTGTTTTTAAAACGGAAAACAAGAAAACTTATTTGAGGGCAGTTAAATCCAATTGAAGTTACAAAACAACAACAACAACAACAACAAAAATTTGAAAAAGAAATATAACAAGGAAAGATAGGGAAAGAAGTTATTGTGCCCAAAATGAACAATAAAATAACAGCTATCAAAACAGGAAGTATAAATATTGCTGAAAATCATTCAAACTGTACAAGAAACAAAACATATATTTTATTATATTTTATTGATAATTTTTATTGAAATGTCAGTGATATTACAATCACAAAATATCACTATATTTTCAGAATTTTTGACAAACTCTAAGTGAAATTTCAATCACATATTCTCACTGATATTTTCAAAAATTTTGGTAAAATCCCCTAAAATACCATAATTTTTGTAAAAAAAAGAGACATTTGAGTGAATGTCAAAAAATTTTCACTGTGATTTTGCTGCAGTTTCAGTCACATTTTCACTAAGGTATGATTTTTGTAGAGCATATTTTAACAGGAAGCAAAAAAAAATTTTTCAGAGTAAACATCTGATCAAGTCCAAAATCCAGCTTGCACCAAATTTTCTAAGTCCAAAGATTAATCTATGCTTGTAGTTCTTTTGATAACATTCAAAATTATGCCTAACATTGTTGCTAAAATCAGTCTAAGTCCAAAATCCGTCTTAAAGTAGGAAAATGAACTGGACAATCAGAACTTTTCTGTCTAACAGTTATCCAAAATTAACATAATTATCATGACATACCAATGTTTAACAATGATAATGATTGTTCCTATTCAGAATATTCAGTCCGGTTGCATCCATGTAAAAATGCTTTCTACTGATTTGTCATACATTTGTTTGTATCCAAGCAGAGTTGAATCCGATTGATTTTATCGAAATATAATTTGTTTTTTCTGAGTTTTTGAGCCACAGTAAAGCTTATCATAAGTAAGACCCCAAAAGCATTGCTTTTAATGGAGTTTTGCATTCCATATCCATATTGTGTATAACTCAGACATTAAGTATCAACATAAAACTCTCTAATTAGGTAAGACATTAAGTATCAACATGAAACTCTCTAATTAGGTAAGTCTTGGGCACAAACATCTTTATTCTACACAAAAACATATGTACTTTTCATTATTTTATCCTCAGTTTGGTCAGAATTGGATAGATGAAATCCTAGGTTCTTAGCTGTACTGACTTATTTCAGGTCAGTGACCTGGACAAACACTTACTGATACCTGATACTTGGAGGGTGCCTTTGTCAAGTTGTTTATTTTAGCAACAGAAAGCTGATTTAAACCCCTGACAACACTGCCAGGATTCTGTTTATACATTACTGTGCAGAATAACTGTTCTCCAGTATTCATTTTGTCAGGGAGTTCATTAAGTACAGCCTCAGTGGACAATTTCCTCCACTAACTGTGGTAATAATGGCTACCCCAGGCATACCTCCCTGCATCTCTCTGCAGTTGTTTGCATAATCTATCTTTGCTTTTTGGGGTTTTGTAAGAAATCTATGCCTAATATGACTGAGTAAATGAGATTTACAAATACTTAAAATTTTGTATCAACTCTGAGTGACCTACCAGTATATGTTGTAGCACCTGTCCATTAGTAGTACCTATATCTATTAAAGCCTGTACTTATTCTAACACTTATCATGCTTCTGACTGAGTTACTACTATATACAGTATGTCCTTTACCTTCCTGCCTTACATTTTCCCCATCCTTAGAAAAGTTAAAGTTTATATCCCTGGGGATTTATGTAAGTGACCATGGGATAGGCTCATATCCCTATTTTTATTTTACTTTTGGTGGTGTGTATGGTGCAGACCGACATGCAGCCTTGATGTGCCCCAATTAGTTGCATTAAAGCACCTTGCATATTGAAATCTACAATCAGATGCTTTATGGCGGTACTCACCACATCGGTAACATGGGCATGTTGTTTCCCTCAAATCCCCAGTGGTTTCCACCTTTTAGCTGCTTCTTGCCCTTTGCAGGGTGTTAAGAGAGTTATTTTTAAGCTTCAGTTGTTGAATTTCAGCTCTCAAGTTCAAAATCTCTCCCTCCAGTTTTTTGGAATTCACTGCCTCCACCGAATGAGCCATGCTTCCATACTTTGCTATATCCTCCAGCGTTTTTGCCTCCTTTGCCAAGATGAATAAGCAAACACTTGGATCCAGTCCATTTATGCCTATGTCAAGGATTTCCAAAGTTGATTTCCCCAGGTCTATCCCCTTTGATTTTACTTTTTCAAGGTAACAGAGCACAGTGTCTTCCTTGTACCACTGAATAAAGGTCTCTCACTCTGCTGTATTGTGAGACCTTCGATGGGAAGAACCTTTCTTTAAACTTTTGTGACAGTGCTGTATAATCAGCCTGCACATTCTCTGGGAATGAATAAAACCAGATTTTTAGCTTCCCCAGATAGACTTAATGCCAGGTGTGGTTCTTTTTCTTCCTCTTTTAGTTGTTTGATTTTGCAAAACTTTTCAGATTCTGAATGCCACACTTTTGCACTGTCCTGGTCCCCCGAGAAGGCTGGTATGGTGATGAAATCTCTCCCAAAAGCCATATTTGTTTTTGTTTTGTATTTTTTTTCTCAGTTCCAGCTAAGCAAAAAGGTCAGCTACCCCGATTCTCCACCAAGTCTGACCCGTTAAATGCGCTCCGTCTGACCTATTAGGTGCTTCTGTTGACTTTGGGGTGAGGCGGGGACAAGTGGTATGCAAATTAAAACACTAAGTCATATTGTAATCTACTGTTTATATCCAAAATATACACTAGCTCTGTACACCTCTCCAAATTCTACACTAATGTTTGACTCAGAATATTTATCACTCCATTATGTCTATTAGGTATCCTTTCTTAACTCCTCATCTTGTATATCTCTGTCTGATTCTTATTTCCAGCTACATCTTATCTCTACTGTCCCTTTTTCTTTCTCTGCCCTCTTTCTGCTTTTCTTTCTGCTTTCTACTCTTCTGCTGTCTGCTTTCTACCCCACACTACATCTTGTATCTATCTATATACACATATCATAATCCCACACCCTTTCCCCACATTCAGAATATGATTGGCTAACCATTACTAGATGAATGACAGCTCCCTTCCCCCAGATCATACCATAACTAAATGGTGCTGAAACAGCAGGAATATGATGCAGTTATCCACATACATCATGATGCTGACCTGTTTACCCAAATTTGTCATAGTCTTCTTGAAACCCCAAAACTTGACTGCTATTGATATGTTCTCGCACCAAATTTACATTAATTAGTTACATTACTTTCTATGATGCTGACCTAGTTACCCAGATTTATGATTGCTTCCCTCACATCTGTCTCTGAAATTTCCATATTCACACACCCCACATATTATTAGTTAGAAACCTGATATTGGTACTGTTACGTATATGTAATTACATTGCTTGTGTGTTAGTTTTAAATTATTTTTATTTTATTTTTCTTCTATTATGTTTTATTGTAATGATTATTTTCATGGGATTCGATATTTCTTGCAGTAAATTCAGTTTTTTTTTGGAACGCTAAAGCTATTACATTAGCACTATTTTTAGCGCACTCTGGTACATAGAGTTTGTAACGCTACAGGAAAACGATTGGCTGTTGCCAAGGTCATTTTGGCCTACGTGTTAGTCTGAAGAAACAATGTTTTATTTTTAAATTTATTTCTGAATGAGAATCTGGTTCTTAGATAGGGCTGTTCTTGCTACATGACAAGTTTCATTTTTTCTATTGCGTTGTTCAAGTGTTAAGGGACCACGTGACCTATCACGTGAGAGTGGGATGATGTTTTAGTTGGGTTTAACACCCATTCTGAGAGCTTTTCAGTTAGTCGTTCTTAACACCTTCAGGGAACAAGGTGTTTCTAATTGTTGTTGCCAGATTGTTTGTTTTTTATCTGGTTTTTTTGGATTTAATAATTTATTCTCTGGAAAACAAAGCAAGTGTACTTTTTTATAAAAAGTTCTGGGACAAAGAAATTCAGTGGAAATTTATTCTGGAATTCTATATGGAAACATAAACTGTGATTCATTTGAGGATCTATTGCCACCAGTACAACGACTTCATCTGACGTCATCACTCCCATATTGGAATTTCATCGAAATTCGAACCCGGATTCTATTAGAACTGTTTAGCGATGGGATTTGTATTTTTCATTCTTAGGATTAAATTTTGGATTATATTCACAAACCGGAAGTCCTATTTCCAATTTTTACATTGTTTTCTAGGGAAATAAATTATTTAGTTAAAATATAAAAGGCTTGTTGACTTCACTCTTTTCTCTTGTCATTTTTGTATGAGCATAAACATAACATTACTGCTATATATTTTTCTTTTTCCCCACACTAAAAATCCCTTTTGTCATATGTACTAAGAATCCCTTTGGTCATATATGCCCGCTTCCATTTTGCTCCACAAAATTGTGATTAATCAAATTACAGTACAGAAATATATTCTATAGTATTAATATATGTAACAGAAATTCTTAAATGTAAGATCAATTTTTTCTAACCAAAATATAAGCCTTCTTCCTTGGAAGTACTATATACATGCATCCTAGAGTAACTAGTAAACAGTACAGCATTTTACTAATCCCTTATACAACTTCCATTTGTACAACAATATATAATATGGTTTCCAAACAACATGAAAATAATAACAAGATGGGGTGGACAGGACAAATCAATCTACATCAATACAGCAAAAACATCATGTTAATTGTGATCATCTTATGTTTTGTCCATCGCAAATGTGTTCATATGTTTCTTCTTCACTGTATAGTTGAGTACCACCATTTTACACATGTATGACTGTAGACTGCCGTATGCACTAAAAGCAAGCAAGGTATACCTTATATTACAGAGACAATATGGTCATGAATATTTCTAAAATCATTACAATCAGAAATAACAAGGACCCTTATAAACAATTGTGTCTCGTCTGGTCACATGAATGCTTCATGTGTCACATCTGAACCCATACACCACACCTTTGTTTTTGTTAAACATCTGAATTCTCAGGTTATCGCTGTATAACAATCTACTCCATCCTATTTGACCATTCTATCATGAACTTTGCGAAAATGAACACCCTTTCCCAGAATGTGTAGCAGCAGAGGAGGTGAACAGACCACTTGTCTGAATCGTCATTTGTCTAAAAAATAAGGTTCCTACGAAGGCTGAAAATAATGTCGATAACGCTAAACCAAATCCACTAACTGATCGAGATTTTCTCTAATTGGTTTAGCTTATCTCGTTACTTCATCTCCGACTCTTTGTTTTGTGTTTTGTTTACTCGCCGGGTCACTTAATATTGGTCGTTCACCTCCTCTGCTGCTGTAATTAACCAAAGATTTTATCAAGACCTATACGATATCTAGATCTTGGGTCCTTTAAATTTATTGTTATAAATCCGAACGGAACAGCTTGTGCTTTTGAAAAGAAGATTTTAAACTTGATCATGTCCATATCCCCTGAACACCAAGTATAATAAATATTTTGTAAGGTATAATTATCTACTCCATTAAACACGACTAAAATATTGCAGTTATCTCTGATCACTTTAGGTTTTTGTGTATATCGCTGAGTAACATAAATCAGGTCAGTATTTTTATGTCTGCCTCTGGAAAATATCCGAGCTGGATTTGATTGTTTATCTAACATAATATCGTCATATACTACGAGGTTATTAATAAATCCATCTAGGTCATCTACAGATGGAGCTTCATCAATATCGGTAATAAAATCAATAACATCATTGCCGTCTTCATTCAGCAATTTTGCGTTTTCGTTAAAATCTTTAAGTACTTCATAACACCATTGATCATCTACAGATGGTGCTACCAAATATAATTTATCTCACTTGAGCCATCTTATTATCAGATTAAGTTACCAGATCCAGATGGGCCTATTATAATCATTCTAATAGAATTTGGTAGTGCTGGATGGTGCCTTACTGGTTCTTGTTTTCGTGTCGCTGAGAAGTCAATTATATCCATATAATAAATAATATGAATTTATATTGTCTTCAATGCAGAGCACCCGCGTCCACCACTGGATTAACAATAATAACAACAAAAAATAAAAGACGTGCAATTACAGGCAAATGTGTAAAATGTGGCACAAGAAAATATAAATTTATTCCTCTTGACTTGTCAGTCAAAGGTGGAGATATCGCTGCTTTATTAGGAAAATTACCAGGAGTTCCATGGGCTAAATACCCCGGTGAGAAACATCTTCCTGGATATAATTATTGTGGTCCTGGAACTCGACTTGATATCCGACTTGATGATCAAGATCAACCAAGATCAGGAGAGTATCCAATAAATAAGATTGGTCAAGCGTGTCATGCTCATGATGTTGCGTATAAAAGCAAAGATTTACAACAACAGCATCTCGCAGATGTGAAAATGATTCATGCTTTAAATTCTATACCCAATAAATCTCTCTGAGAAAAACTCGCTAGTTTTCTAGTAAAATCTGCTATGAAAGGTAAAATAATGCTAGGGGCTGGTAATTAATTATATAACTATTATAATGGAATCTGTTTATTATAGCCCAAGAGGATATTGGAGAGGCAGAGCAGCAATTAGTAAACTTGCTGAAGCAGCAAATCTCACGTTCTGTTGCTGCAGCGTCGTTAGCATGACAGGCAATATGGCAAATTTATCTGCTACCACCTAAAAAAATTCAGTATGCACATTTTGATGTCAGCACCCCTAATGAAGTTCATCAAGCAGATATTTTATTTTTACCACATGACACCATTAAAATTGGTAGACGTCAATCACGCACAAATAAATACGCGTTAACTGTCGTTGACGTTGCAAGTAGATATAAAGAAGCGGAACCATTATCAACAAAGACAGCATCTGAAGTTGCATCTGCGTTTGAGCGAATTTATCAACATGGTGGTCTACGATGGCCACAATTATTACAAGTTGATCCTGGCAAAGAATTTCTTGGTGCAGTATTATCATTGATGAAAAAACATAATGTTAAAATCAGACGAGGACACACTGAAATTCATCGTGATCAGGCAATCGTTGAACGATTTAATCGAACACTTGCTGAGCGGTTATTTGGATATCAATATGCAAAGGAAATATCCACTGACTTTAAGTCCGGGGAGAGATCTCGTGAATGGGTTGCAAGGTTACCAAGTGTGATAACTTCGTTGAATAATGAAATTACTCGTGCATCTTCTATGAAACCTTCTAATGCTATCACAAAAAAAATATATACCAATACGCCGACGTGAATCTTCCTCTCAACCAGTACTAGGTAATGTAACTGTAAGATATTTATATGAACCTGGTGAACTTGAAGGTGGTAAAAAAAGAGCAACTGATCCTATCTGGAGTGTGACTACACATAAAATTTCTAGCGTGGTTAGATCCACAGGTAGACCTGCAATCTACTGACTAGATTCAACCTCCCCTCAACGTGGATTTGTACGTGAACAATTACAAGTAATTCCTGAGGACACACAATTACCACCACCTTCACTTATGTAAACTAGCACCTCTATGTCCATTACATTCGAGACATGTCAGCATCACATTATCACGTGTATGACCAAGATCACTATTAATTCTGTCTACGGTAAATTGTCTTGGATTATTATTCGAATATTGCCACAACATTACTGCGTTACAGCTTGCACAATGATTATTCTGTCGTTGTTTTAGTGTTTTAATAAATTCAGTATCAATATCAAAGTCACGCTTAATTTTTTTTGTCACACTGCTTATAACAAGATAGTTTTTTTCTTATTGTGTCATTGCTAACAGTCTGATCATTATTTTCTGTAAAATTCATAATAACCCTATGTAGTTGAGATATTCTTCTGACTCGAGATACTGCAAGATAGACTAAATTTGACCACTCGATCCGATCATTGACAATCCAGATATTTGTATCAGAAATAGTTAATCCCTGTGACGAGTGAATCGTTATAGCGTATCCTAACGTCCACGGAGATTTATCCATGCTCAACGCACTCTCAACAACATCAACAGCAACCAAAACAATATCATTCAAGACAAGATTTTGTATCCCACCACCAGGAATTTCAACTTCAATGTTCTGTCGTCGAGTATCTGCTGGGCGATAACATAATAGTACAGGTAGATTTGAAAACTTTTCTTTATGTAACAGAAATAATTTCTCTTGCGGTTCATCACGAACTATTTTTCTACTTGCGACTATCAAATCAGCAGGTCTCCATAAATTCAAAAAATTATTCATAGTAGTTTCTGGAATTACTTTACGCATTATCTCACACTGTATTTTATCTGGCTGTAGTCTGATTAACCTTTTAAGTTCTTTCAGCGGTTCATCAATAGCTCTATGGTCATCAGTTATTTCTTCGTAATAATCTACATTATTCTTCAGCCATTCATGTGGAGACTGTCCAATAAAGGGTGAAGGTTGACCATGATCACCACACATTATTACAGCAGTATTCTTTGTCAATAACCAATCAAGAAATGTTTTTAATATTTCTAACGACACCGTGTCCACCTCCTCCCAGATAATATACTTAGGTATATATTTCTCACCCATTCGCTCAGGAGTCCATGTGTCTCTGCACCATCTGAAGAAACTATGATATGTACATGATTTTACTCCTCGTTCTTTTATTTCTCTGGCGAGTTTATGTGTCGGTGTCAAAACAATTATATCTGAACGGTTGTTCAGGAATAATTTAATAACACGAGTTGTTTTACCTGAACCACCGCATCCATTAAGATAAACAGTCTTATGTCTAGCCACAGGATCATATACAGATGGTGCTGATGACAATTCTGATATTTGATTATTTTTGTAATATATTTCCTTAATTTCAACGTCAGCAGATTCAGAATAACTAAGTATATTTTCTTGTTTTATTCTCCATGATCCCCATTCACCATTACCAAGTAGCGGTTTTAACAAATCCGTATATTTTTTATTTATATAAAATGAATCCGTAGCAACTCTGACAGCGTAACAAGGAAATCTATTTATCATAGACAGCAGATTTATCGAAACGTAGGCTAGCATTGAAGATCTTAAATGAGTAAACTGCGGCAAGTCGCCATCAATATAGCTCACAATTGTACCTAATTTGGTTCCGTCTGATAAATAAGCATTACTTCGATTTATAAATGTGTTTTTTCCGTTGTATCAGCGATTATAAAATCGAGTTCAGCATCGTCCATAATTAATCTTGTACAGTGTCGTTTATGATCATTTGATCCTTCTTGTGTAAATTTACCGATTATCTTTCTACCAAGATCTTTTGCAAGTTTCTCATCGCTTTCTTTCCTGCATTTATATATGTTAACAATGTCATCTTCGTTAAGATCAGGAAATTCTTTCCTTGCATCATCAATATTAAATCTATCCGGTTCTGGTAACCAAACTTGTTTCTGTGGATGATACGATATAATCGCTTCATTTATCTTTGATGATATTAAAATTTCAGCATCGCGCATATATCGTAATAGTACTATTGGAACCCAACATTTTTCTGAAAAATGTTTTCCAAACTAAGCATAAGTAATCGGATGGAGATTTTCTGTAAACTCGAATGATTCTATATATGCGAATCCGGTTAAGTCAAAATCTGGTAAGGGTCCATTTATCGCAACTCTGGTCATCTCATGTGATGGATGTCCAAATCTCTTAAAGTATTTAGAACACTCTCCGTATCCAAGAAAACTTCCAGGATAACATGCTACCATATCAACTGAGATAACGTCGCTATAATCGTATTTAGTATTCCATAATCCACTGTGCCCATATTCAATACAACTTTTCTGGACATCTTCAAGAAATTCCGATCGTGTCGTTTTCCATGAATTTTTCTCCTGAGCAAAGTGAGCAGCAACTGATGGAACGGTAAAACAATTATTCAGTAATTGTCCAACCTTGACATCTTCAGAAGTATATTTTAATGCAAGATTTTTCATTTCTACATGAAGAGATTCTGTACGATAAATATCCCCACCAGGCCGTACAAACTGATCATAATAATCATATTCTGAACTTTGAAACAACCAAACAGACACGGGGTCACTTTTACTGATATTTCTGATAAAATCACATATATGACCATCATAAAATTTAACCATTCTGTCTCGTGGAAATATTGTTACTGCCACAGTCCATGCGTGTGCGTTATGATCAATAATATCTATCGAAGCTTCTCTTGATTCACATTTCGATTTATATAAAATCTCTCCCGTTAACGTCTTCACTGTTATTGGAAATTTTAATATCTTTCCCAGCTCAGCAACATCTTTAATAGATGCTCCAGTTTCTTTAACTGCTTCTGCCCATGTATTTATTTTTTACGTCGTAAATCTGTTAAACCATTACCACGTATTGCGTTTGTGAAGTGTTCTGTAACTCGTTCAGCTACACAATTTATTCTTGACTCTGACAGTCTCATTGGCTTGAGATCATTGACATCAGGTTTATTATTCAGCAGATATATTGCATAGACAACCGCAGTCACAGGATACGCTCGTTCATAATACGGTTTGTCAATATCAGTAAGTACTCCGGGTTTGGATTTATTATTCAAGAGAACAATATTATTTCCTGACTGTATGTGGACTGGATCACGCTTGTCACGGATAATCCAAGTGTCGTCGTCTGTCCTTACAACAAATTTTATTAAAATGAAATATTTTTGAACATCAAGGTGGTTAATAATCTCTCTTCCTCGTTTGTCATTCATTATAGTATTAACAATATTTCCGATCCTGAATGTTGACCACATGAGCCGCACCATCGTCATGAAATTCCTTCTCGGCTTCATGGATACATTTGGTTACATCCTGATTTGTAAAAGCCAGATCTTGCATCGAAGAACTAAATTTATATTTCAGTAGTCTGTCAAGATCAAATCTAGCTCCCGCTGAGACGGCGGAAGGTTCAATTGTGGATAATTCCTCCATTATTATAATTAAGACAAATATTTAAATTGAATTTTAATACATATATAATGATTCAAACAAAGAATCGATGTAATTGGCTTATGATCGGATATACTTCTCCTTGTAACAAAGCATGTGTAAATGAATTCTGCTGCTACCATATGCAAAGCGTTAGACATGGTAGTCTAGGACCAAAACCGTGTGTGCAATGTGGTGTTGGAGTCAGAGGAAAAACTCAGTTATGTGTAAAATGTGGTGGTAAAAAGTATAGAGAACTAAAACGATATTATGATAAAAAAAATGTCGAATCTCCTATAAAAACCACAGAAGATTATCTCATTAGATTTTCAAAAAAAAACAAATGATTTAGACAAATAATATTATTATATAAATGGAGCAAAAAGAATTTGTAACGCATCCAATTATTAAAAATTATGAAGCATCTCGTGATGGTGTGATCAGAAACTGCCGATCAAAAAACCTAGTCGGTAGTCTTGATAAATTTGGTTATTTTAGATTCAATACCAGTGGAAATAAAAGTTATTTCTCACATAGATTCATCTATGAATGTTTTCATGGGGTCATTGAAGATCGACTTGTAGTTGATCATATTGATGGAAATCCCAAAAATAATCATTTATGTAACCTGCAAGCTATTACACAGAGTCAGAATTCTGCACGTCGAAATACTGGAAAATGTAAAAAGTTTGCAAGAAGAGTTATTAAATCCGTAAATGCAAAAACAGGCCAGGAAATAATATTTTCATCAATAAATGCAGCTGCCAGATATTTTTGCATCCACCCATATTCGGTACAATTTGTCGCAAATAAAACATACAAATCTGTATTTTCAAAAGAGTACGATCAGCGGATAATATTTGAATATATCCCTATTGTGTCAGATAATGAAACGATATAACTCTATCCTCTTAACTTAAAATACAAAAAAAACCAGAATAAATAAATATTTTTTTTACTGTATATAGTTCGACTCTGTTAATTTTGCCAAGGGTTTTGTTTAGCTATCACCACAGTCAAGGGTCCACCTTCACTGCCGCTGCTGTCAGTGTCACTTGTTTCACCTTTGACAGAATCAAATAACATAATCTTTCTCAATTGCATTACACGATTGTCCACAATCTTTTTTCTTTCGTACTCGTGAGACAATTCGGATCTAATCTTTTCGATTGAACGTGCAAGAGGTGCAAATAGCTTCACCTGTGTGTCCTTTACCATTGCCAAGGATTCTAACATAGATTGATAAATTAATTTCACGAATCTATAATTGGAAGGTAATGTGTATTTATTCTCGAATTTTCGTTGTTGTAATGATTCAAAATCGCACATAATTTTCTGAGGATCAAGGTTATCAGACATCTTTATTCCGTCATGTTTTAATTTTTCAATAGCACAAATAATATCATTAATGTTTTCGTACTTCATTATATATATATTTATTTATTAAAATAAAAGTAATTGACATTCAAGTTTTTAACTTTGACTTTTGACCTTGACCCTTGACCTTGAACTTTGACCTTTCAGGTTTTTAAAGTTGACTGACTTTGTCTTTTGTATATATTATTATTTTATGTTAGGCTGACTGACTTGGTCTTTTATGTATATATATATATATATATATATATATATATATATATATATATATATATATATATATATATATATATATATATATATATATATTAGGTTGACTGACTTGGTCTTTGTATGTTATATTATTATTATTATGTTATATAATTATTATTATTATTTAAAATATCAAAAATAATCAGTAGCATCGTAAGCGGTTACCCGTCACTGGGCCCCTTGATAGCCTTTGTGCCTTTCATGGGGTCCTTTGCATGATGATGTCTTTGTTATGACCGTTATTGGCACCCCATGTTCTGTTTCAATTTGGCTAGCATTCTTTCTGAATGTTTCTTTATGGGGTTCTTCAATGAGGTAGAGAGCTCAGGCATGCTACTGATTATTTTAGGGAGCTTTTGCATAGACACATCCCCCGGCGAATCGCTAAACGAAACGAAATTTTAGAGATTCAGAGGACTGTCTAGGCATTGCGAATTCAATAAACCCCCCCCCAAATCAAACCCCGGGGTAAGTGCAAAACACACTCACCATGCTGTTTAACGTGATGAGGGGGTATTGAATTCGTTGGAGCTGTGCTTCGCTCCCCAACCTTATATATAAAATGGCATCGTTCCGAATACTGTCGACACTCGCCAGCCACAGGAATCGAACCACGGCCGTCAGTATCATAGTCCAACGCTATAGCACTGCGCCACTTTTCCGATTCATACATATAGACATTTTAAAATTATTATATAGTTAACCCAACACTGAATAAGCAGGCAATTTATGTACCAGCAGTATATACTGAATAAAATCACAATTATTGTACAACTGTAGCGTGGATTTACTTCAATTTTCAAACACAATTCATAAAATAATTGCACATTATATTTTCTGTATAAGTTCACGTTCGTTAAGGTTAAAATACATGTATACAGGTGTGTTTATAAGAGCTAAAACAACTCTAAGTTGTAATTACGTACTTGCATAAACCGACGTGATTTAAAGTCATCAGATTCAAAAGGTGCATAAATATCCTTTTCTATTACAAATTACTGCTCCAGTGACAGCTAATTGCTAACAGAGAACAAATAAATCGCTAAATAATTAACCGTTTTGATGAAGGAGAACAAAATATTTTCATGGTCTTATGAATTGACACAGCGCCGGGGGGGATAATTGCTTAATTTACTCTACAGAGAGTACAGAGTTACCTCGCTTCGCCTCAAACATATATTATTATTCAGATTTTAATGATTTTGAGTACTGTTTAACCCATCAGATTAAAGAATTTGTAACCATTTCATTAATCAGATTACCGTTTAACCCATCAGATCGAGAAATTTGTAACCATTTCATTAATCAGAGTACCATTTAACCTATCAAATTATGAAAAATCAGTTTAAAAAATATTATTTCAGAATCTGATCTGATTATATCAGGGAATATTTACTCGGACGTTCTACGAGCGTACATATAGATTAAAATTCAGTGATTCTTGTCTTAGATCCAACAGGTGTCCAGCCTGGTCAGTAAGCTTGAAATGCATCCTTTATAATAGCGGATTATGTACACGTAGATAAACTGGGTTAATTGGCTCAGATACAATTAGCCACCCAGGAGGCGCTTGAGGACTGAATGAATATAATATATATCCTTGTTGAGCTTGAGTGGATTTTTCAAGATCTACTTGTTAGCTGCCATCAATTACGTCACATACTAAATTGACTGCGATCGTTGAAGTTATATTAACAATATCAGGTGAGATATGGCGGCCTTCACCATACGGATTATTATTATATTTAAGAATGGTTGGTGTCGGGATTAATTTTCTCCATGAATTACATATTCTTTTAAAGTGTTCATCAATAAGATCATTAACTGATTTCTTCATTTCATTATGATTAAATCCTAGAATTGTAAATGTTGGTAATTGTTCTTCTGTTATTTTATAATATTTAAGAAATACTGTTTTAAATAACTTTTTATTGCGTATACGCTGAATTGGGCCGTCTTCATTAACTATATAGCTCCTAAAATAACTATCAACAGGTGCATTCATTAATCTTTTCTCTCTCTCAGTAAAATCCCTATTTGTATATTCTATGTCTGATATAACTTGATTCAAATGTTGTATTGTTTCAATTATCTGATTTTTTAAAATCATCGTTGTAGGAAATGTTAATGCTTGAAAATAAATTTTGTAGATTATTAAGTACACGTCCATACTCAGATTTAATTGGATTAAAAACATTATTAATTTGCTCAACATTAATTGTCGTCAAATATTTTCTTTCATTTTTTTACTTACGGTTATATCCAAAAAATATTGTGTTGTTCCATCTATCACTCTATCCATACTTCTCCTCCTCCAGGAGGTCCTATCCATGGATAAGTTTTACCTCTACGATATTCCGGAAGTTTTATAAATATTCTTTTATCTGTAACGAAATCAGATCGTTGTGGTTCTGGAGGGCCTTTATAAACTGGTGGCATATCTGGCCAGCCTAATACTGATCTAATCAAACTTTGATAAATATCTACAAAATAATCAGGAGAATTTATTTCCATTGCTGCTGATAATGTTGGTTCGTAGGCAGTAATTGCTATTTTTGATTCTTTTCCTGTAATAGATTTAATTCTGCATTGAAACTCATCATTAATTTGTTCTATTTGATAACTGCCCGTTGGAATGCTAACTACTTGCCAATCAGGAGTTCCATCAGGCTTATTTTTATTAGCAAATACTAATGATTTATTTGGTTGTAGTCCACCGAATGGTTTTGATCTAATATTTGGCCAGCTATAATAAACCCGTAATTGTGCTAGGGCTATTTCTTTTGCAGGAATTGCAGTTGGAAAGTTAACGCAAACTCAGGATTTGTCGAACTTAATGATATCATAATAGTTTTTGACGGTGCTGTATTAGTGACGATCTGTTGAAGTAATTCTCTCGACGCTGTCGAGGACTCAGTCAAGGACGTTGACATTATTATTATTGTTATTATTTAATTCTCCATTTTTTCGCCCTGGCTATTGTGAGTGACTTTGTCACTAGAATCGCTAGCGATTCTGAAGGCTTCATCATAGGTTTTCATTATCGTTGTGAACTCCTCATCAGATATTTTACCATCGCTGAGGTATGAAGAAAGATACGACGATAATTTAGAATAAGCTGTTGTTGCTGTATGTAATTTTATTATATACTCGTGTAATTTAGTATTTGTACATGCAGATGTCTTCTTAGCGATAATACTGAGAATGCCTGCGATAGTTGTTGAAGATGAAACGACAATTGTTACAACTGCAGGTGCTGTCATTTGCGATATTTTTTTTACTTCTACTGTATAATCGTCGATGATACTTTTTAATTCAATCTGACATTTACATATCTGATTGTATCTGTGATATTGAACATCGATAAGTGACTCCGTCACTAGGGTTTGATTCATTATTATATTAAGACGTTAAGTAATTAATTGAGGAGTTTCAGCTACGAATTCCAGACACCACCAGTAACGTCTCGGGAGCATTTCCGTTGATGTCAACATAAATGTTTCTTTGATGTTCTTATTTAGCATCACCAGTAGAGGATTATAATGTACATTCGGTGATGATGAAGTTACCGCAGTAATTTCCAAACCGTACATGGACAGCCTGTATAACCCAGTTACTTCTGAGGTATGTTCGAGAGTGTTATTTTGTGGTGTCCATGTTGATGATCCCGATGCTACTGTGTACACGATATTGTTAATTTGTTGATGAGGAATTTTAATCAGATTAGTTTTTTAAACAATGTTAGGAATTCCACTGACAATGTCGTTGAGTTTCGTGTTAACGTCGGCGAGTTTCATATCAACGGTTGGTGGATCACCAAAAAATTCATGTACAGACTTCTTTATGTTTCTACGAAAATTTAAAAACGTTTGTAAGTGTCTAGTAAAATTAGTATTGAGTGTAGTCATTTCATCATTGATTGTTTTTAACGAAGTTGTTACTGGAATTTCCTTATCATCGACGCATTTCTTCGTTGCAGCATCAAAATCATATTCTGGTGTTCTGAGATTATTAATACCATTATTATTCATATTGAGAAATGCACGCATTATACCACCGTGGGCTAATACGTACTTAGATTCTTGATCATCGATATATTTTTTTGTTGCGGCGTCTGTATCTGCGGCTGGGTTTCCAAGGTCTATAATTTTATTTCGATTCATGATAATGCTACCCGTTAATGAATCACCAGCTTTCCTAATATAATCGTTGACTGACTTACCGGAATCTTGTATTTTACCTTGATCATTAAAAGTAACGATATTATCAACAACCGCGGTAGGAATTCGTATGAGTACATCTGGCAGTTGTATATTACTCATCTTTAATCGTCCTTGTTTATCCTGAAAAACAACGACTTCATTTTGATCCACACTTGTAATGTTTAATAAATCATCGATTTCATTTCTGAGCTGGTCAAGAGTTGCATATTTAGATAAATCACCTTGCTGCTGAGCTTTACCATGAGAAGATCTTCCGTAAATATCTACCATTATATTTACTAATGTCTGTTTAAATGTGACAACGTAGCATATTCATGCACGACTTTATGAGGTGGCGTTGTTGATTTTGATACAGCATCAAGTACAGCAAGTACTTCACGACCACGTATTGGCGGATCAGTTGATGTTTGTGTTGGTAGCGTTGAATACCAGATTGGAATACTTTGCATGCTGCTAACATATTTTAAAAATTCTTTTGGTGGCGCTAGTCCATATGAATCAAAATAAATAATTCCACGTGGATCAATTGCATATGCAACCCAGTGAGTGCCACGACCAGAATTTTTATTGAGATTAATAATACCAGTTTCAATATTGTTTGGGATTTTTTTGGTAATTGATCACGCATAAAAACACCTCTGAAGTTTTTTATTTTTAATTTTTTAGCAGCATCAAGTAAATCAAAATTGGACATGGGCGGAATCAATGAACTGTCCCGGGAAGTCTTAGACCTTTTCCGTACCATGAATACGGGGTCCCTGGCAATCTTAGACCCCTTCCCTTTTTTTGGAGGTTTTTATTCCTTGACCCGTTGCTTTCTTTAATGCCATTCCAGCTGCTTTTGCAACAGCGTGGGCTGCAGCGGCTATTAATGCTGGTATATCTGCAAGAAGTGGAAAAATTCCGCCAGATTTAACAATATCTTTAATGGCGCCCGCAGAAAGATTAAGTTTTATACCTTTATTTGATTTTTTGGCTTCATTGAAGTTTCTGAACTGACGCTCGGTCAA
The DNA here is from genome assembly GCA_016617855.1 of Megalonaias nervosa. Taxonomy (NCBI): domain Eukaryota; kingdom Metazoa; phylum Mollusca; class Bivalvia; order Unionida; family Unionidae; genus Megalonaias; species Megalonaias nervosa. The sequence continues at coordinate 69,848 of JAECUM010014752.1, forward strand.
CGATAATTTATTTGCATCACTCATTTGTTATCTTTTTAGCGATATTTTTAATCCACAGTTATTTTTTGATGCTGATTGTAGCTTTTTAATCTGACCAGGAGTCAGACTGACATTAAAGTGAGTATATGACATTATAATATTATGAGCGATCTAATTACTTGTTTTCTACCGGAGCATCAACGACTCTCATGCGACCACCAACACCTTCAAGTAACATTGATTTATCGTTGAGTATAACAGCGACTGCCCTATAATTACCACCAGCGGGCAGTCGAGCTACACGAGCTCGAAAGTGTATATCAATGACAGATTGTCTGAACAAATCTAAGTGTTCTAGTGAAAAGTAATATATTGGATACTGTGTTGTAAAATCACGCTGAGATATCTGTAACCCAGAATCAATATTCTGATCACGTCCCATGAACGTCATCGGACGATGATATGCACGTGCAACATGATTATTTTCAAAATTTAGCAACACTTCATTGGAAGGTTCTTGATGTCCATTTATCCTCAAAGAAACTTCACTAACTCCAACCGTATCAAACACCATTGGATTTCGTTCCTGTGAGTCTACTCTGGCATTTTCCTGAAACGCAATAAATATGTCGTGGTGCTGACACCCCCTGCTGTGATGCTATCTGCCATGTAAATAAACCAGCAACAGCACCTTGAATACTATCTGTGGTCATAGTCAACCATGACAATATTGATTTACCACCACTGTCCATAAAAGAAAGTAACCGTTGTTCCTCGGTAATCGATGGAGTCATTGTTGGCATCCACAACGAAAGTTTTGTCAGTATTACTTTACCTGCAGCAACTGCAGCATCACGCCATATTGCATCATTGTCGGTGGCTTTTCTAACAAGTACCACTGTATGTTTAGCGCCAAATATAACCTTCCTAACATTTCTGCAGAATCCAAATATATGTGAGAGTGGAATCGCACATGAAAATTCTTCATCACCGTTTAACATTGTTCGACGTGATGCGAATCCCAAGTTGAAGTTTTCATTCATTGATGCAACTTCAGTTTCAGCTGCATTTAGTGTTACGTTTCTGTTTTCTGGATGATCAGTTGTATCCTTTGCAAACATCATTGATGGACCAGCTGACCTTGAGTAATCATCGCTGTATCTTGCAAGACCAAGTATCGTCGTGGCAACGTCCACGTTTTCCAGGCATGATTCAATATTCTTTCCATCAATGATATATATGGCACTGTTAAATAAAGCCATGACACCATTGTTAACAAAACCAACTTGATCACCAATTCCGTATGCATTATTATCTGCTGGTAAGAGTCTACCTTCTACTTCAATAAATGCTTCAGCAGGTAAGAAATACCTACTTGTATCCTGAAGTTCAATTCATCCACGCTGATCTGG
>JAECUM010014753.1:0-46149 GCA_016617855.1 Megalonaias nervosa
CTATACTGAGAAACCTCTTTCACAATTTGATGTTTGAAGGGGCATACACATAGCTATCTGGAACAAGTGTGAAAGCTGTTCTTTATGGTTGTTATGTATAAATTTCCATAGTTCATATTGTCTTTTGAATACTTCTGCTCCAAAATAAGATTTCTGACTAACATGAGCTTTGCCAAAGTTTAACTTTCTCGAATTAGCACTCTGCCGAATGCTATGTCAGATTTCCATTTCCATAATGCTGTATTAAGTCCATTAAATCTATAGCAAACTTGTTCAAACAGAGGTATTCTGATCAAATAAATACTTTTACTTCTTAATTTCGTTTTTAGATAGTTATTTATTAGATTTATCATAACCTTTATGCTAATGCTATGTGCTTTTGTACCACATGATCCCACAGGGCTAAACTGTGACGAGAAAAGAAATTAAAAGCGCACTCTACTTTTAAATTGTCTGTATTCTAATCTGGCTTGTTTATCTGCCTTTTCTACATTTAATTTCTAAATACCGCTGACAATGACTGGCATGCTGTCTGTTTTTGTCAATCCGGCATATTTAATGCCATTTGAGGTTCAAACTCACTGGTATCTACATTAACACCTTCCCATTTCCAATAATCTAACCCTAACTTTAATACTAAATTGCCTTCATCATCTGACATACCTCCTAACTTTAATACTAAATTGCCTTCATCACTATGATCTGACATAACTCCTGACTTTAATACTAAATTGCCTTCATCATCTGACATACCTCCTAACTTTAATACTAACAAGCCTTCATCACTATGATCTGACATAACTCCTGACTTTAATACTAAATTGCCTTCATCACTATGATCTGACATACCTCCTGACTTTAATACTAAATTTCCTTCATTATCTGACATACCTCGTAACTTTAATACTAACAAGCCTTCATCACTATGATCTGACATACCTCCTAACTTTAATACCAAATTGCCTTCATCACTATGATCTGACATACCTCCTGACTTTAATACTAAATTTCCTTCATTATCTGACATACCTCGTAACTTTAATACTAACAAGCCTTCATCACTATGATCTGACATACCTCCTAACTTTAATACCAAATTGCCTTCATCACTATGATCTGACATACCTCCTAACTTTAATACTAAATTGCCTTCATCACTATGATCTGACATAACTCCTGACTTTAATACTAAATTGCCTTCATCACAATGATCTGACATAACTCCTGACTTTTAATACTAAATTGCCTTCATCACAATGATCTGACATACCTCCTGATTTTAATACTAAATTGCCTTCATCACAATGATCTGACATACCTCCTGATTTTAATACTAAATTGCCTTCATCACTATGATCTGACATACCACCTGACTTTAATACTAAATTGCCTTCATCACTATGATCTGACATACCTCCTGACTTTAATACTAAATTGCCTTCATCACTATGATCTGACATACCTCCTGACTTTAATACTAAATTGCCTTCATCACTATGATCTGACATACCACCTGACTTTAATACTACATTGCCTTCATCACTATGATCTGACATACCTCCTGACTTTTAATACTAAATTGCCTTCATCACTATGATCTGACATACCTCCTGACTTTTAATACTAAATTGCCTTCATCACTATGATCTGACATACCTCCTGACTTTAATACTACATTGCCTTCATCACTATGATCTGACATACCTCCTGATTTTAATACTAAATTGCCTTCATCACAATGATCTGACATACCTCCTAACTTTAATACTAACAAGCCTTCATCACTATGATCTGACATAACTCCTGACTTTAATACTAAATTGCCTTCATCACTATGATCTGACATACCTCCTGACTTTAATACTAAATTGCCTTCATCACTATGATCTGACATACCACCTGACTTTAATACTACATTGCCTTCATCATTATGATCTGACATACCTCCTGACTTTTAATACTAAATTGCCTTCATCACTATGATCTGACATACCTCCTGACTTTTAATACTAAATTGCCTTCATCACTATGATCTGACATACCTCCTTACTTTAATACTACATTGCCTTCATCACTATGATCTGACATACCTCCTGACTTTGATACTAAATAATTAAAATTGCCTTCATCACCACGATTTGACATACCTCCTAACTTTAATACTAAATTGCCTTCATCATTATGATCTGACATACCACCTGACTTTAATACTAAATTGCCTTCATCACTATGATCTGACATACCTCCTGACTTTTAATACTAAATTGCCTTCATCACTATGATCTGACATACCTCCTGACTTTTAATACTAAATTGCCTTCATCACTACGATCTGACATACCTCCTGACTTTTAATACTAAATTGCCTTCATCACTATGATCTGACATACCTCCTGACTTTAATACTAAATTGCCTTCATCACTATGATCTGACATACCTCCTGACTTTAATACTAAATTGCCTTCATTATCTGACATACCTCGTAACTTTAATACTAACAAGCCTTCATCACTATGATCTGACATACCTCCTAACTTTAATACTAAATTGCCTTCATCACTATGATCTGACATACCTCCTGACTTTAATACTAAATTGCCTTCATCACTATGATCTGACATACCTCCTGACTTTAATACTAAATTGCCTTCATCACTATAATCAGCCAGTACTTGCTGAACAAAATCCTCATCTAAAGATGAACCAATGCTGGGAATCAGCCACTTTGGGTTTTCTAGCAGCCCTTATTGTAAATGCACATTTGTAAAACCTCTTTGATGCAAGGTTCACTCTACGAATGAATGCTCATTATGGGGCCCAATATGCCCATCAAATTTAGTTTAGCAATGATTAATGTCAAGCCAAAGAAACCAGATGTATAAAGAGTTATGAAGAAAGACAAGTGCTACTGGCCTGACTTATGTCACATCAATACAATATTTCTACTGGCTTGACTTATGTCACATCAATACAATATTTCTACTGGCTTGACTTATGTCACATCAATGCAATATTTCTACTGGCTTGACTTATGTCACATCAATGCAATATTTCTACTGGCTTGACTTATGTCACATCAATACAATATTTCTACTGGCTTGACTTATGTCACATCAATACAATATTTCTACTGGCTTGACTTATGTCACATCAAGCACTTTAAGGATGAACACCTGAATAAAACTATACTGTGCCGAGTACATTTTCAAATGTGCAACTTGAAACTAATTTGCAGTTCTCGTGCATCACCGCTTCCTAGTGCATGAATTCATACAAATTTTGTGTGAAACATGAGATCATGTGCCCTGGGAGTATCTCTAGTTCTCCCCTGAGGCCCTCTGAGTATATAAAGTATAACAGCACAAAGTGTATAAGATAAGCATTAACAAAGTAAATTTATGTACACATTAATATTTACAACAACAACTGCCTCTCAGGATTTTGTTTAAGCACATTTAGATTTGTTCTGTAACTAACACAGCAACTCCATTTGCTCATCATTATTTGACATTATAAACGCATGCTCATCTTTAGCTTGCTGGTTATTAAAAACCCCATGATGATATGACCATCCATTCTTCTGGAGTTATGATAAGACATTCAACATGGCCACCACGTCAGTCATGCTGTGCCTCAGAACAGCACTACTGTCATTAGACTAATCAGACTACAAGAGAAGTCTTCCAGTGAAAACCCTTATTTAATATGACTATCTATTAGGAGGAGTAGTGACAACAAGAATTCAAGATGGTCACCATGGCTGCCATTTTAAATATCCAAGGGGTACCATTTTCTTTAAAGACAAAATCTGGAGATGAATGTGTTGATAAAACTCCAAGGTTATCATCCTGGTAGTTTAGGAGGAGCAGCAATAACAAAATTATGCTAAAGAACAGACACCTTACGGATGCCAGATTGATGCTGGAAGCATGGCATACCCACCATCCTTATCAAAAAGTTCCAGAGCACCACCATCTTCCTCTGTCCAAGTGGATGGAACCAAGTAGTAAATGAAGGCAATCCGCCTCTCTTCCAGCTCGTCATCATGGCAACACAGTATGTCTGATAAAAAGCCAGTCAAAAATTATACTAGATGAAAGGTACTGAAAAATGGCAGAACTGATCAAGAACACTCTGGCCAAAAACTGAACTCTGTTGTTTGACACTAAAGAAAATGATGATTCTAGATGCCTGAAGCCCATATAGTGAAGCATTTGATGAAGCACAACAAAAATTACCATTGAAAAGTAGTCAAGACATATAGAATTTATGTTGGGGTTTGGACCAAGACGAGGAAATCCCAGTCAAGGGGTTACATTATTTGTCTCCCCACGAGGTTAGGCTCCTGGGGAGACATATAATGTAACCCCGCGACTGGGATTTCCTTATCCCAGTCCAAATCCCAACGTAGATTATTTTTCTCACCCAATATTATCCTTTAAAGTAAGAAAGAACTCCTCACTTATGCAATATAGTTCACGCCAAATGTTTACATGTGGTGCATTAATACAAATATGTTAATGAGGACTGTGCTGTGACCATGTCATCCGAAGTACACAGTTTTTATGTGTGAGCCAAAATAACAACATAAAACGTTGCATAGTTTGAGATATTATCACATTTAATATATGGATGTTATATGAAATTAACAATAAATAGTTAATATTTATTACAAGAAAATGTTTCATTTTCATCAGTTCCAATTTAGAAAATTATATTGTACATAATGAAATGATCCTGGGCTAAAAGCTCTGTTGTAGTGTATAGGCTAAATAAAATTACTTGTGGCATGAGTGTCCGTGCTTGTGTTATTCACAGGTAATTAGAGATCTGTGTCACTATCATATATAACTCTCCTTTTCTTTGGAGGAGGTGAAACTGTTTGTGACATACTTGTGTTGTAATTAATATTGATTGTAAAATTACCCCCATGTATAAAAGACCCTCCAAATACGAACCCCAGAGGATAACCATGTGCTAAACTTTCAAGTTCACGGATTCTTTGAAAATTTATTTTTCTGTCTTGGAAATATGGCATGTGCTACAGTGAAATTTGCTTATGGATTAATGTGTTGGATAAATGATTCCTTTTGGCTGGTAAGTGCATTATTTGTTATTAAATATTATAGGTATATTTTTGATTCAACTGGGGCGCAATGGAGATGCTTAACAAAAATAGAATAAAGCATGTTTGACATAACACATTTCTGGCTGTTACTAAGTTTTCTGTAGTTGTTAAGAGAGTTGGGAGGCTATGAAGTGTATAGGTCTATAGTCTATGTGCACAGATCAGTGTTTTCTGTCATAGTTCATTTCACACAGCATTGAGAATTTTATCCTATCTGTAGCACAGTCAATTTTCAGGTCAGCGTCATTAAATGTAGCTAACAGTATATAATTTGTTTCACATGAAGTATTTAAAACTAGTTAGGTAGCTTTAGCTACGTTTAATGATGCTGACCTTAAAATGTACCAATCTAGGCCTGCATATAGGATAAAATTGACCATGCTGTGTGCAACAAACTAGCATAACATCAAAAAGCTCGACATTGTGTGCGTGTGTCTGTCTCTCTCGAAATGTTTGGTATGGTGTGTTCTCAAAAATGGATTGACCTTAAGTTACTATGTTTTTTGACTATATATTGTTGTTGTTGTTTTATTTTAGAACAACTATGTCTGGCATAGCAGAAGACAATAAAGGTTTCTTTTTATAAAAGTAGTTCCAAGCGCATGGACACCTTGACTGAGACGACCTGTCTGAGACAACCAGACTGAGATAAGAAAAGGTTAGCAAAACAGCTAGATTCCTGTCACATGGGTGAGAAAAATGATTCCTACTATACTGGTTCGATTACCGACATGCACTGCATTTGCTGACACACAACTCTGTACAAATATCTGTGCATGAATGTGTGGGAAATAGAAAAAGGAAAAGATGGACAATAAAGGCTGTGCATGAATGTGTGGGAAATAGACAAAGGAAAAGATGGACAATAAAGGCTGTGCATGAATGTGTGGGGAAGTATACAAAGGAAAAGATTGGACAATAAAGGTCGTGCATGAATGTGTGGGAAATAGAAAATGGAAAAGATGGACAATAAAGACTGTGCATGAATATGTGGGAAATAGACAACGGAAAAGATGGATGATAAAGGTTGTGCAAGAATGTGTGAGAAATAGACAAAGGAAATGATGGACAATAATGGCTGTGCATGAATGTGTGGGAAATAGACAAAGGAAAAGATAGACAATAAAGGTACAATGAGATGAAGCAAAGAAAGACCTGTGTACTGCCATGTTCGAGAAGAAACAAGAAGAGAAAGCATGTATTCTTCATCTGCTGAATGTCCTATTGACAGAGAAAAACAAATCTGATGAAATCTTTTATCAGGAAAATAGAGAATTAATTTTTATATATAAACACTTATGAGCAGTATGGCTATGGGGAAACTGAATACTGTTTAAATGTAATTAAAATAATAAGATTTATCTATTATTAACTAGTTAGCTTGAATCAAGTCATAGCATTTTATTCTCACAGAAGGGAGTGAATGCCATAGACATCTATGCATAAGTATTTTGCCGAAGTTAGTGAGTTTTACTAGTGATCTGCTGTCTATCACTGGAAATTTTCGCACTTGCAAAACGAGGCAAGATCTTAAAATCTCAACTTGCATTTTCCACCATAAATTTCCATCTGCAGACACATGCACAAACAGACCCAGGTCTTCTATTGCTGCAGTGAACACAATGGCTTAATAAAGTAGATAAATAATTGAGGGATCATAAATTCTTAAGCCTAAGGGAGAGCTTGTCCAACCCATCTGTGGCATTACTTCCACTACAGAGAATACAATCTTACAGCTTTAAAAAAAGAAAGGTTTACAAGCGGTCCAAGTCATGTGGCTTAAATAACAGTTGATCATTTCACAAGGCAGGCTTAGTGTTGTTGGAACATAAACCCCACATAAACTATCTCCCAAACACATATCATGTTGATTGTACCTTTTCTTCTATAGTCTGAAACAAATTGTTCCCAAAGACAAAGGCATAATATGTCTATTCTCAAGCTCATAATCTAAGTCATCAAAAATCACTGATGATATAAGCCTATTGCCAGGTTTTACTGAATCTGGATGGGAAATATTCTGTAGATGTAGAGAAGTAATAAGTTCAGCCAATATGATCAAAGATTATCCCATTAATATGTGCATTTCTCACATCAAGTATTGCAAAACTCATCCAAGGCAATGATGATATTAGTTCATTTAACAAGCTATAGCAAAATTCAAAAGAAAATTGGTCTTCAGAGTGGCAACAAGTCATGCATTCAAAAAATACAAGATTACTTAATAAATATGGGAAACCTTCCTAATAATCAAATCTGAAATTATGGCCAAAAGATTTAGGTTTTTGATGAAATAATTTGTTACATGTTATGTTACTGGAGTAAAAATAATGTTATTACTATCTTAAACATCATACACTCTTTCAGTGAAGCATTGTGAAGTTCAAGATAGTCAGAAAATTCCATACATGTTGGCAAACTAGAATAACTAATAATATGATTTAAGTCACTAATGTGAACAGAGATGTCATAAATAATTTACATATCTTTAATAAGACTAATTAAATAATGACAGTCATATAAAATGCAAGTAGGAATTGGACACTTGCTTCCTTAGGGATTCTTATGTGTGGGAAACAATGTTTATTGATTACAATTACCAAAGGTCTGGTAGCATTATAAAAATCATGTATGTCCTGTTTTATCTATAAATTCCAATATCTGGAGATACATGTGAAACAACAACTGAAAAAAAGCAGTCTCATTAAATTACAATAAACACCATAAACACAAAAATATTTTTACTCTTTGAATACAGCATGTTTACTTAATGACTCAGTCCTACTTTGCCATGACTTTGAAACACATTTTGAATTTAATCATTTGAACTTTATTTATATTGTTACACTCCAAACACATTGCTGGTAATTAAGGTAAGAACCACTGATCTTCATTTATTCCCTGTTCCCTCATTGTCATAATTAAAAATTACTTTGTGTACCTAATAGATAAGACAAGAAAAAAAAAAAAAAGATCAGATTCTTGGGGATTAACAAAATTAATTTTTACTGGCTTACATATGAAATGAACAATTTTCTCCTGTTACAAATGTAAACAGATCAAGTGCAACGTATGCCAGACAGATTATTTGATGTTGAAATATTCTGTAATAACACTGGTTTACAGTAGTTGCATTTAATGTCAAAGACCTTAATGTTATCTCCAATACCAACAACTTGCCACCACTCAGGGAATTAGACAAATGAGACTATGTCCATGCTTTTCTGCATTTCTGTTTGACTCTTCTTCATGGTTACTTATAAAGAAATTGTCTATTTTCTGATGGTCTTTAGTGAGAAACAGCATGCAGTTAAAGACTGATATCCTCATTATAGCATTAAAGTTGTGTTGATAGTTGGTCTCATATACAGCAAAAGCGAAACCACGGTGACTCAGTGGTAAACATGCCAAAACCCTGACCAAAACTGTATGGGTTCAAATCCTACAACTGGACCAGTATGGGTCAGCTATCATGGTGTCCTTGGGCTAATTGCCTTAGCCCTAAATAACCCACTTGTGTTGCTATGTAGTAAAGCAACAAACCAAACAAAATCAAAACCAAAACCAAACTATACAGTTCAGTAAAAGAACCATTCTATTAAACATCATTGCATCTAGGTTTTACAAATTCAGGCCATGTGCCTGATCTTCTGTGGAGAGAGTGGGGCAGGGCCAACCAAGTGAGCTAGGTGGCTCAGTGTTCAATATGAAATCTTATTAAAAAGTAAGACTGTATCAAGAAAAAAGTCTTCAGGCTGCCACCTACCATATATACTGTACTTGCTTACAAGTGGACCTGTTTTCCAGAAAATTTTATTCAAAAATGTGTAGGGGTCATCTTATAAGTGCAACATGCAATAAAAATTGGGCTTCTATTTATTCTGTCACATGGCAGGTCTGCATGGATAACAGAGTCCAACAGAACTTGGCATCCAACAACTACACCACTGACTGCATGCATTTACTTTTCCTGAGAAAGCCAGCATATGTTTTCATGTGTAACATGAAAAACACAAGCTGGATTCATATCAATTTGTAAACAACACACATTTTTGGTGCCATTTTGACCACAAGGGACCTACAGTTTTCAGCACATTTTTACATTTTTCAGGAATCATGCATCCTAGATGTAACCCTGTACCTGACATGCTTCTAATCATCAATTTCATCACTCAGTCACTGATCCAGTTAAGAATATCTGAATGTGTGACACAAGGCACATAGAGCTGTAAATGTGTGAACATGATTTTCCAAAGGATTTTCATGATCCTGGACTCTAAATAACACAGTTCATGCACACATTCAAAAATGCATATAGTACACAAGTGATCCTACCTGTGTATGAGTACTGAGCACATGACAAATCCATCTTGCTGTTGAGTGGTATTCCTGTCACATCACACAACCAAGTACGCAAATCCTGGTACAGCAGCTTCCTGATGGAGAAATACATTGATAAACATACATGCAGAATTTCTAATGATCAACGAGTCATGGTTTACATGCCGCCAGACAACTATTCCACTAAACATCATGTCAGCCTGTTAATCATACTGAGGTAAGTTATCATGTATACTCACTTATAAGTCAAGTCAAACTACAAACAACAATGATCCTGATCTGCCATACCATAATACACCTGCATAACAGGATCGATGTTGTTTGTTCTACTCATTATTCCTAACAAACTGCACAAACCCTGATCTGCTGGCACATTATGCAATAGCAGATCAGGATCTTTGTTGTTTGCAGTTGGACTCATAAGCGAGTACATGTATATAAGTTACATGACTTTATCACAAAACTCTGACTCAAAATCCCAACACATGAAGAAAGAAAAAGATAGATGAAAATGTGACACCTAAGCCCTCCTCTAGGTTACTACAGACAAAATAATAAAATATTCTGATGATACTGCTTGCCCTTATGGAAATTATGTTGTAGAGAACACGTCTCCCTTACTCCATAATCTCTGTCAGTTTCTCAGTAAATGCTCATCGTGCACAATTTGCACAGAGTGATGTGAGTGTGTTTTTGGACTTTTGATGTAGCTTTTAAAACTTTTTTAGTCATGCTGCAATGATGTCTGCAGTGTGGCAGTTTATAGTATTATCTAGCACTGTGGCATCATGCTGCAGACATATAGCATCATGTCCCACCCAGTCACATTATCCTGATACCAGGTAGACCAGTCCTAACACTAACCTCTTAATGCTGAGTGCCTAGCGAGGCAGCTATTAGTCCCATTTTTATAAGACTTGGGTATGACTCGGCCAAGGTTCGAACCCATGACTTCGTGCATCAGAGGCAGATGCTCTAATCACTTACACCAACAGAGTGGTCAATTTACATAGAAAGTTTTGAAGTAACCAAACAGTAACTTTGGAATATTTATTGCCATAGCAACTCAACAGCACAGTATCTTCTCTATAATGACCAGATTCCCCTCTCTCCCCCTCCCCGAAAATTAAAGTTTTATCTGAAAACACGTAAAGGTATAGAAAAGAAATGTGTCCATAAGGAATTATCAAGTGGCCTCAAAGTTTGCCCTCTTTGGAACTGAGGGTAAATTGTGAAGGTGAATCAAGAATACAGGTAAAAATGTCCTTTATAAGAGAGTGTCCTTTACATGAGGACATCTGCCAATGAAATGTATATTATTTATGCCTATAATTTCAAACAGAAGCCAGACACATACTGCAGGAGGACACCTAATCCAACTATTCCAGGTTTCTCGTCTTTTTGTGCAATTGCAAACTCTGAAACATATTCATACATGCATAAATAACCCTCTGTACTAAAGGCATACCCTAACAGCCAATCAAAATCAAGATCAGTTTAAAATAGATGTGACAGGCACCAATAAAAGTTTATGTTCGATTGACCCTTTGAATTTCCAGTTCACTTATCAAACAAAACACTGCATTTTATGTCAGGGAGAAAATCCACACGAACAACATGTTTTTCTGATTGATGTTTTTCACTATTATAAAATGAAAGTTGCAATTTTATTGGTGAACCAAAAGGTCATGTTATGAGTCTATGCTCTTATAACAGAAAAGAGCAGAATTTTTCCCTGCAGTTGCTACCCAGTGAACTGCAGAATTTTCCCTGCCAAGCGCAGAATTCTGCGGGAAGTATAAAAGGTTTGTCAGCGTCTCTACTAGGACCTGTTCGGGTTTCCAAGGGTCACGTTAAGAGCTCCTTACGTTTAGACTGAGCATGGGAAAATCATTTACTATTATTTTACTACGAATACCATATAAGGAAGTGCACAAAGAAAAGGTAACTCTTTTGTTTATTATTTTCCATGAATCAGAATTCATAGTTATTTCATGATATCTACATAAGTAAATGCAAATAAAATAATGTTTCTTTTATAGTAAATTTTGGATAGCTCTAAAACTAAGTTATGAAATCTACATCTGTGTACTAAAACATTTATGGATATTTATTCATTCATTGTTATATTTTAAATCAGCAACTTCAGCTTAAATATCTGCTTATCAGTAAATAGTGTTCAGACAGTATTTTCACGATTCTATGAGGTCAAGTCAAGTGTTTCTTGCAGACCTTGTTTAAATAATGATGTTTATTACAATTCAATAGAAATAGGAAATATAAAAATAATAATAATAATAATAATAATAATAATAATAAAATAGTGCAGGTTTGAATATAGAGCAATTGAGTGTTTCTCAAAGCTCTTTCCAACAGTTTTGTTATATCGTAAAGCTGTTGAGTGTTTCTCAAGGCTTTGTACATATGCTGTTAGTTATTTTTGTTACAGCCATTGAGTGTTTCTCAAGGCTCTGTTTGAAATTAATCTATCTGAATTTAATGAAAAGTTAGCCAATGTTTCAAAGTCCATAAGTAAACAGTAATTTTAATATAACATCTGAACATTAAACTTTTGACGCTGATAAATGTTAATATTCAACTTCTATCATAAAACTGTTACTTAAATTACTTATATTTGTCCAACTGCACACTACCACTGTGATATAAAATCCATGAGTTGTTATTTGGAAGTGATACACCTGATATTTGAGTCTTGAAAGTTTAATGCCATACAAGTCTGTGAATGTTAATAAACCAGATGAAACTTAAATCTGAGTCTGCATTTCATCCCTAGTCCCATTCTTATTGTAAGGATTTCCCACTTCATCACTAGTCCCAGTCTTATTGTAAGGATTCCCCACTTCATCACTAGTCCCAGTCTTATTGTAAGGATTCCCCACTTCATCACTAGTCCCATTCTTATTGTAAGGATTTCCCTCTTCATCACTAGTCCCAGTCTTATTGTAAGGATTCTCCACTTCATCACTAGTCCCATTCTTATTGTAAGGATTCCCCACTTCATCACTAGTCCCATTCTTATTGTAAGGATTCCTCACTTCATCACTAGTCCCATTCTTATTGTAAGGATTCCACACTTCATCACTAGTCCCATTCTTATTGTAAGGCTTCCCCACTTCATCACTAGTCCCAGTCTTATTGTAAGGATTCCCCACTTCATCACTAACCCCATTCTTATTGTAAGGATTCCCCACTTCATCATTAGTCCCATTCTTATCGTAAGGATCCCCCACTTCATCAGAGAATCAGAGACCTCTTGGAGTTAAGGTCTAAGTTTAACTGGGCCTTTACTCTAATGAGAGTTTATTAGCCACAGAGAACAGAGTGAGTCATTGAGTGGTCACTGGAAGTTTAATGGCCAACTCTACCCCATAGCAATATTTACTTCTTCTAGTTTACTTAAATAAAAATCTTGATATTAAGTTCATACACACAGAGAATAATGAAGCTAAATTATTAGTTGTTTACATAAAATGAAATTGTAACAAAAATTTTTAAAAAGTCAATCAGGTCAAGCAGAAATTAACTCAATTTTGGACAAGGTAAAGTCCAGCATACAATGTTACATTACAATAGTATGTAATGAAATAAAAATTTTAAAACTAACAAACAATTAAATATACATAACAGTCAACAGATCGTGATCTTATAACGATTCATATCAGATCTCAATTACATTGGAGATATCTTTTCAATCAAACTGCCCCATCCTCCCTGCTATGGCATAAATAATCTCAGTACTTCAATTTCATAACTTACCTCATTTTGGAGATAAATGGAGACTTTATAACCTTCAGATCTTCAATACTCTGGGAAAAATAAAAAAATTCAAAACGAGGAATTATTACGTAAACCACTTGTACATAATGCATAAATAGAACCACTAAATACAAGCATGAATATCCCCTTTACTAATATATAAAATAACCAAACATGATAGTAATTTATCCAGGCAAAATTGGTCACTACTTCAGAAATTCTAGTGCAAACTTAGGAGAAATGTAGTAGTCATACAGGTTATTCATTTCAACAATTTTCATAATCTGACAATCTCCTGCATCTGAGGAATTAACAGACAAAATAAAGGAAATAACAGTAAGTGTGAAATGAAGGTCACATTTTTATTTTGTAGTATATCCCATTATTCTGAGAGATATATTCCAAATGATGTTCTGGGAAACTAACTTTCATTCAAAAGCAAACCAAATACAGTGAGGCTTGAAATTTATATCTAAATTTCCTATTCTGACAAAAATGGCAGTTTCTCCTAAAGATGCAAGACTTAACCAATTTCATGACACTACCTTGAACAGCATCAATGAAACTGACAGATGAAAACATAATACTGAAACGTAACAGTAAAGCACAAAATATTGGTCACAACTCTTGGAACAATTGTGGTTCTCACTGAAATGTGTCACTTCACTATGTTTTAAAAGGCTAATACAAAGAGAGGCTAGGAAATATACTTTGTTGCCAGATATGATGACAGTTGATGAAGTGTGAAATATACAGTAACAAACTTTAAAAATTATGTACTACTCATTACGATGTATACCATAAACTAGTTCATGAATAGTGTCTGAATAATTAAATGTAAAACTTGACCAAAGCTGCTGATGCTGGAAATACAAGTGACCTGCTCTTGAAATGACCATATGTTACTAACAGAGTATATTAATTCAGCAAGTTTCAGTGTTCTTCCCAAGGTAAAAATGCTGCTCCTGTTTCATGACAACTCATAGGTTGCTGATGTACAACTTCCTGTCCACACTACACCTTGCTTAATGCTTCCCCTTCCCAATACAGCTTATCAAAATGATCATTTACCAACCCATTACCAGCACATCATTATCAATAATCTACACTTACCAATTATTGCTTTGTGCATGGATTTCTGACTATACAGTAGATACACATGACTGCACCATGTTTGTCAACAAAGTTGTCAAATGATTTGATTGCAATGAACACGATAAAGTCAACATCTACACTACAAAACAAAAAGATAACTAAATACAGTCTACAGTACATCTTTACTTATTGACTTTCACCTTCTCAAATGAATTAAGACCTAGATACAGTCTCAAACTGAGGAGGAAAAAATTGCTCTTCCTTTACTAATGTATTGGGAAATAATATTCTCATTATCCTTTTACAAACTGATGATTTCTTAATTTTGAGTTTATCTTGAGTTTTGATGACACAGTTTTCCCTTATTATAACACTGTAACTGAAGTCTTTAATTTACCTCCAACTGTGTTATGTCCTGAACCACATAACAGTGAGAACCACAATATGTACTGTTATGTATATTTAATTTGTATTTGTTATTTTTTCCAATGATTATGTCATGTAGTATTTTGGACTTAACCATGCCCAAAATCAAGTTCATGGTGTACCTCACCAATAACTTATTTTGTGCACAAATAATACACTGTTAATATCTCTCTATGAGCATGGGTTAAATATTAAGATAATTATCGATGGAAGTAAACATGTTTATCTTAATCTGAGTCAAGAACATTGGTATTCCACATGGAAATACCTGGTCTAGATGATATTTCCCATGTTCCTGGTTATAATTTTAGTAACAGACCTTATCTTGTTGACAGCTTGGAATATTCTATAAACAAACTTTTGACCCTCATCCTGGTTCTATTTTTGTGTTTTAGCTTTGAATATAATGTTATTTACTTGAAAAAGTACTCATTCTTGCATTAACATCTTTATCAGAATTAGTCTTATTGATGTGTTCTGTATTTCACTTGATTGTAATTATTTATTCAAATTATATCTCACTGGAAATACCAAGTGCTCAACACTAATAATCTTGGACCGGAAAATTAATTTGGAATTTTTATGAATTGAGACAAGAACATTTTTGGATTATATTACCGTGATACATCAAAAGACTGTTAGCACACCAGCACACTTCAGGCCATTGGCACATTACCACATCTGAGACAACAGGCATATCAACACATTCAATATTGAAAATATAATTGGAATACCAGTGGAATTCAGTAGGAACTCTATACATTTGAACTTGTGATAGAAATTTTAGGACTATTTGGGAATTAATTCACAATAACGCAAAGTTCTTTTTGAATTTTTACTTTGTATTCTAGGGAAATAAATTGTTTGTTGAATTTTACAAAGCTTCTTGGTATTCACTCTCTTTTGTTATTTAGTTTAAGACCATAGACTTGTAATAGTATGAAACTGTGATATGGGAATAGCTTAATATACTGCACCGCATTATAGTGGGAATTATCATTTTATTAAATAATGGTGTTTTGACAAAGGGAAATAAAGATATAACACTAAGCTTCACCAAGTCTTCTTTCAACCCATACTGTTATACATTGGTATGAATTTGGTCATGTGGCACCATGTTATCTGTGGAATAACATTCAAATAAAATAAATTAAAACAAGATGCTTGGATTTTATATTTGTTGTTTTGAGTTATTGTACATATAAAAAAGGTATAAAAAGGTCACTTATGTTGTTAATGTATTCATAAAGAAAAATAACTTATAACTCCACTTGAAAATGTAAACCATGCAGCCAATCAAAGAAAAGGGTGTGTGGATAAATGAAAAAAGCAAAAAAGAAAAACAAAAAAAATAATACAAACTAAAAGAATTTTCAAATGTAATATCTATGACAATATTATAATATCAAGCTCACACATAAAGATTTATCATAAATCAACTATGACATAACTTGTAGCAGAGTTATATTAACACAGTACTGCAACACTATAAAACATCTCAATATAAGGTAGTCCCTTTTACAAGGCAGGTATGGTCATAGATTCTATTTCATTATTAAATAGTAAATTATAAAGCAGGTATGGACATGGACTCTATTTCATTATAAAATAGTAATATTTTGTATATAACACCTCATTATAAGGAAACCTCATCTATAGGGCAGTCCACTTTTTCAATGCAGGTATGGACATAGATTCCATTTCATTATTTAATAGTGACATTATGTATAAAATACCTCAATATAAGGTAACTTCACTATAAGATGGTCCACTTTTGTCTTCAATGAACAGTATTATAGTGAGGGAGTTTGGTATGCTCTGATTCCGTGTTATATGGCACAGTGACACAAGTAGGTTATTTAATACCAAATCAATTGGAGTAGAATACTTTGCCAAAGAAAACATTATTCTGATCCAATGGTAGGGATCAAACCAGCATCCTATGAGTTACAAGTCTGGCATGATAACCACTGTGTCATTGTGAATCCAAGCGGGAAGTACTGTATTATGATAATAATTTTGACCAATAATTACCATTTGAATATTACATTCCCTTTAAAACATTATTGAAGTTTCTTAACCATTTATGTAATGTTAGGATACTGCACATTACATCAGACTCCTAATATTTATCGACCGCTCCGGTTACCTAGTGGTTAGAGTATCCGCCTTGGATGCAGGAGGTCGTGGGTTCGAACCCCAGCTGAATCATACCAAAGACTTTCAAAAATGGTAGTAACAGTTGCCTCGATTGGCGCTCAGCATTAAGAGGTTAATGTTAGGATTGGTCAGCCTGGTGTCAGGATAATGTTACTGGGTGGGACATCATGCTACATGTCTGCAGCATGATGCCCCAGTGCTAAACATCACTATAAACTGTCACACTGCAGACATCGTAGCGATATGACTAAATAATTGTTAAAGCTACGTTAAAAATCTAAATCACACACACACACACACACCTAATATTTATCCTTGTATAAAGTTATCGGCTTGCTGAACAACAGTTTTTCACATATACCTTACAGCTTCATAAATTGATAGGAAAGATGATGCCTGAAAAAAAATCAGCTGAACAATCACATTAGCAAATCAAAGGTATTAAACAAATTTGACCCAATCTGTAATAAACACGAATGCAAAACAAAAAAGGATGTAATTTTTATTACTTAAATCAGGCAAAAATTCATTAATGTTGGCACAAAAGGATCACCAAAAGCAGGTACATCAAATTCATACAAATATAAGAAATACAGCAATTGCATAAGTTTTCCCTTGATGCACTTGCAGATGTTTTTGCTTTACTTTTGAATATCAAGTTAATAAATTGTCATTTAGCAATAAACATATTTTCTGTATAGTTGGTCTGATTTCATCCTCTATGTGATACGAATGATTTGTTTTTGGATTAATGAGATTAGACTGTATAATGACTCGGGTATAAAAAGAGCATACCTGGTGGAATTTGTAAAGATCATTGCTTTTCTGTGTGAAGTTCAGGTCCATCAGCTCATTTTGCAAAGATTCAACAAACTGCTTGTCTTGAACAAAGTTTGGCAGGACACAATGTGCAAAAGGTTTATGATAAAGTCCTGTTCCAGTTGATTCTGAAAAAAAAGATATTTTTTTGAGGAAAATTTAGTCAAAAACAACTTTGTTTTTCCTAAAAGAAATCAATAATTTTAAACAACAAAACATTGGAAGAATGAAACAAAATAAACTGAGCTACTTCCATACCTCACTTTAGCAAATCCTCACATTTTTATTACATATTCCCTAACCCACTGATGCTGACCCATGCCCCCCCTCAAGACCCAGGAACCATAACTCAAAATCAGTTACATAGTTATATTTTTATATACCCTTCATTCATTTAACTTTTGGTCAAAACATGTAAAAAAAATCTCACTGTACCCGCAATTTTTCTGCATCTGACCTTGGATCCTATTCAAGAGTCACTGTGGAGAGGACAAAGAAACTATACCATGAACAGATGGTTAACACATATATGTAAAATATGTACCAAGTGTACGAGTTTTCAATTTCCACCCAGCAGGTTCAGCTAATAAAGTTACAGACAAATGGACAGAGTGTCTAATACTATCTCCCATGAAAAAGTGGAGATAATGAATTATTTTTTGGAAAGTATTATACTGCAACAACAGATTTGTTCCAGTGGACCTGGGTTTGTGGGAATTTTACAGTATTTTGCCCATTTTCTCTTAAAATGTTTGTACTGTACCAAGTTGTGCTAGCTTCTGAACAGGCTATAAACCCATGCTTCAGTCTCCAATCTGGTTTTAGCTCACCTGGTCATAATGCCATGTTAGCTTACAGTGTAGCCTTGAGTCTACTGTGTGCTGTATGTCATGCATCCATCAACAATTGCTAGATACCACTCAGAAGGTCCTTCTTTGAACAACTTTGATCAAATCAGAATAAGAGCTTACATCATCTTGACCTTGGACAAGTCCCTTAATGAGATGATCATGTATCTGATTGGCTGAGCTTGCTTACCCTCTGGAGGCCATACCTGTGATACAACTTTTGTTAAATTTACAATATATCTATGTGCTTACATCATCAAAAAACTGACGTGTTTGATAATGAGATCCATGCAAATTACAGAAGTGACCTTGCATTGGCTGAACCTATTACCACTGGGGAGCCCACATTTATGATCCAGTGTTAATCAAACATGGAACACCTGGGGTCACTCTACCAGGTGAAGTGGGTGACTAAGTCGCCTAAAAATTGTAAGCTTCACCTTCTTCTGTTAGGAAAGCAAAAATGACTTCACCCTGTGATTTTTTTGTGGAGCATTGAATGATCACCCTGTTTGAGATGCTCCCTCTTTTTGGCCAGGTTAGTTCCAGTGTTATGTTATAGATAGCTCAAGGCAAAATGTAGGCTTCCAGCTCTCAAATGGTTGGTGTTGATATCAATTACACTGACAAACTCTTGCACATTCACAGGCATGTGTTTTGATAGCTGACTGATCATTAACCATTGCCTGAGTAAGTTAGCAACTGTTACTGCCCAATTTCTGCAAGCTATCCTTTGATAATAAAAAAAGAATACAAACTTGTGTTTCAAAACTTAAACTTATGTAAATAGCAATTAGAGTTTTAATAATAGAATCAGTATCATGAATATTTCAATTGCTGCTTGTACATTATTTTCTTGATAAAAGCCAGTTTGGAACCGTAAGTGAACTTGTGTCATGGGAAAATAATGGTGGACATCGCTGTTCGGTTGAAGTACTGTTTTATTAGACTGTCTCTTTTTGTAAACCATTTGTCAAATATATTCAGGAAAATATACAATTCAAAGAAAGCAGAGTGTAAATATTATGTTATTAAAGATTTAGCTTTAAAATGCAAATATGTAGGTCATAAACATATGAGAAAATGTTGTGGAATTTGAGATACATTTAAGGTCAAGGCTGTATTCTGAGTTTACTCATTTCTGTAAAAATACGAAGGAAAAAAAAGAAACAATGGGAAAGCAAATACTATTTAACCAATGCCTACTGTTATGCCGAGTACATAGACAAATAATAAACTATTGCATTTACAATCCTATCAATGGACTGTTGTAACGAAGGTATAAAGTGAGTGGTTACGTTAAGAAAACCCCTCCTTCTAAAAATAAATGCTTTTGCATGTTGGCTGTGTCAATTCAGTTGAAGAAAAAGGATTTAGTTCACTCATATACTGACTTTAATTCTTCAGTGTGTTGTCTATGAACAAGTAGGGTAAAGTTTTATCGGCAACAAAGAAATTAGGACAAACAGTATGATCAGAAAGACGTGTGCATTTGCTCTCATGTACATGCTACAGGGGTTGTTTCAAACAAGTTAAAAATCTTTCCAAATGCCATTTTATAATGAACTTTCAGAAAGTAAAAAGAAAAAAATCTTGATTGAGGGTAGTTGATTAAGCATTTGTGCTAACTTGCAATTACAATACCGTAATCTAGTTACTCATAATTCATTACAATGTATAACTTCTGTTGTTCTCTTTTTAAGTCATATTGCCAAAATACAATGAATATGAACATGATAGTTTTAAATATGCACCAAATGTGTTTATAATATAGATAGAGCTCAGAAAAATTTCTTCTTGAAAATAATGTATTGCTTAAAACCAATGTTAAATGCAAATATGCATACTGGGAAATAGATGGCATAATTCAAATAAGAGAATGAAAACAACAACACGCACACAGATATATATATATTTATATATATTTTGCATGTCTCCCTTTGCTCCCACTTTTTCCTGTTCAGATCCCACTTCTCGCTTTTCAGCTCTCACTTCTCCCTGTTCTGTCCAAAAGAAGTCACTTCTCCCTAAAATTCAAGTCTAACTTGACACCTTGAACACACCTCTATGCAGATGGGGTTATAATAATAAACTGCACTCATTTTTACCACAAAAACAGACTTCTAGCATAAATGGACATTCCAAGACAATTGTTATATTTTTCAGATGAAAAGGAAATATATCAAGAAAATGTATGTTTTGCAAAAAATATTCAAGATAGTGAAACATTTTCTCAGTTATCCATAAGAATGAATAAAAACAAACAATAAGCACCTTCTTAATCTTCCTTTAATTGGCATACCATTAATATGACTAATACACAATGTTTGTTGATGCACAAAGCTGTATGCATTTTATGTTGTAATCTGAGTAACTTATGTGACAAGTGCAACAGTGTTTGTGATCTGGATTTTTAACGTAGTTTTTAACGATTTTCAGTCATATCGCTATGATGTCCCACCCAGTAACATTATCCTGACACCAGGCCGACCAGTCCTAACACTAACCTCTTAATGTCTTATTGCTGAGCACCTAGCAAGGCAGCTGTTAGTACCATTTTTATGAATCTTTGGTATGACTTGGTTGGGGTTCAAACCAGCTACTCCCACATCTGAGGCAGACAAGTGCAACAGTAAAAGCTCTGTAACATGAACAGTTCTTGCAGCTTTAAGCTGCGTGCATTATGATTTGTGATATCAGTCATAATCATAATAAAAGCAATAATAATAATAATAATACTCTATTTCAGTCCCCAGGTGGACAAGTGGTCTCAGGCGCTTGCCTTTACAGATCACTGACATCTTTGACCTCTGTCCACATTGGTCTGAGTCCTAGGCATAGCCAACATGGGTATGCAAAAATGTTTGCCAGTAGCTTCTTGTGGGTCAGTGGTTCTTCCTAGTGTTTTCTCAGGTCTATCTCCACCAGATATACTGGCCTCCATGTATTGCCTATCCTGTACAGCAAAACTGCATTAAGCCCTCAACAACAATGATAACAATAATAATTTTCTAATTAACAGGCATTATACAATTAGCTAAAAATTACTATAATTATCTCCCAAGAGAACCTCCAATAACCATTTTTATTTTTTTTATATTCATGCATTTATCTAATCCTTCAAAGCACACTAGTTTAAACAAATTTTCAAATAGTTGTAACAAAAGTTTGCTTTTTATACAATATGCACATGTAAAACAATGTACAGTAAGCAAAAGCTAGCAGTTTGAAAACAATGGGATCAATCAGAAGGGGCTACACTTCACATCATTGTCTTCTACTGTTCTACACATTACATTATGGAAAAGAAGAAATATGAGTAAGTGCTTGTAATCTTCACCTAGAATGATCTTTGTGGTCATGGGATTTACTCACCATTAAAAATGTCCAAAAACTATTATTTTTAATGCAATTACAACATCAGCAAATATTTCTTGAAACTAAAGGAACATTACATAGGCAAATACTGCAAATGAGACAATATGCATCATACCTCCATAACATGTGACAATATTCAGTATACACATTACAGTATCACATACACTTAAATGCATCAACATGCCCCTACATGGCTATCATCAAAATCTTCAAGACACAAAAGATTCACTTAAAAAACACTGATGGGATATTCTTATTATTGAGAATCTCAAATTAAATCTATTAACAGGGAAATATAATATACTTCATCTTTACAGAATGATAGCCAATGATTAAAATGTGATTTCTATTTGTCCACTATATAAAATTATACCCACAAAGGAGGATCAACTTGTATTCTAAGTACACAGCAGCTCATGTTAGAATCTGGAAGGTATAAGAACTTGACTATTGACAAAAGAGTGTGTCCTTTTTGCTAAGACTTAAGCATGTTTTTTAAAAACTATCTTGAAAGATCACTACTATGTCAGACCACCTGTCTTGAGACACCATAGTTTTTGGGCAGAAGGGGCGTTCTTTCTAGTCAGGTTCTAATGTAGTATGTAAAGCATATCCCCAAGTGTGAGACTTTCATTGCTCAAATCACTCCTTACATACAATTTTTATTTCAACCTCTTTAGTTAAATGAATAAAAACAATTGTTGACCCTTCTGAATGTAGTGCAGATTTAATGCATCTCTTATTGGACTAAATTCAGACTGTACCCCATGTCCTGTGCAATGCAATAAAATATCAGTTTCTAAAAATATTTTACCATGACCTTAATTTAGTTTATGACATTTCTCCCACTAGCATCTGATACAAGTACATCTGTATTTTTAGCCTTACATTCTGTATAACAACTACATGTATTCATATTTACTATATATTTAAGAGCTATTGGTAATACACAGTTCAGTACTAGTGAGTGTGAGATGGTACTCTGATTGTGAAAAGATGGCTAAAAATTTGGTAAGAGTGATGTCCCACTTTATTCAATAAAATTATCTTGTAGCATTTAGCAGTGAGTGTGTGAAAGAATAACTTATAATAAAAAAACTCCCTACCATTTTGTATGGAGTCCACATTTTGTGAAAAAGAAACACCACTGACACTTATGAATAATCCATTTAGTGGCAAGGAGAAATGGATTTTGTATAAAACTCTGAGAAATTAAACATGCTATTTTTCTGCATATACTGTTTGCAAATAAAATGGATTCTAGTAAGTCCTGAACAACCTTGACGGTAATACCAAAAAAAAGTAGAGAAGCCTATAAGCAGAATTTTATAATGAAGCTAATGGCACAATTCTCCATGTATTTTGGAAATAATATTAAGTACACAATTTTTAATCCCAAACATTATGATGATCCCCACAATGAACAATATGGAATTATTTTCATAGTTTCTGCCTAAGTCTTACTGTACTGCTGTATATCCAGGGCTGGCCCATGGGTTTTTGGATCCCTAGGCAAACTATGACTATGGTGCAGAAGACAACCTCCAAGCTCACCTCTGTGGTTGGGTTGGCCATGTGTACATGTATCTATTCTACCTTCAGTAATTCAGTTTTCTATACTTTATTAATTAACAAATCCTGAGATTAAATCTCTATCCACTTTCTTGGAAGCTGTGAATGCCAAAATCAGATAAAGCTGAAGATGTTTCTTTAATGAAATGAATAAAAATATATTAATAAGAAAGCGTTCAGACAGCTTCATTTTGTTCAAGATACTTATCAGCATCCCCAGCTTCCACACATTCCAGCCAATTGAACTGTAGGTCAACTGAACTTGAAAACATGTTTATTTGCTTCTGTCAGAATTTGAATCTATGGGAAAAAAAACATCTGAGTAAGAAAAGTCCAACTGAAGCATTATGACTTTAGTTTGTAGAAAAGCATCGATATGGGCTGCCAAGAGTGAGATATTCCTTAAAATCTGATTTCTCATTCCAATGTTAATCCACCTCTGAACACAATACACACTGCCGTGCTTTAGGAAGTAAGACAATGACCTAAAAAACACAAATATCCGTGGAGGCCTCTTACACTGAAGAACGGGTCTCACTAAACACCCCAAGACACCCTAAGACTCTCCAAGAACACCTTAAAACTTTACATAATACCTACTTTAAATTTCAACAACAGCACAAAAAAACAAAATAAACAAACAAAAACTGTGAATATTTAGCGATTTTTTTGTGTAACAGGAAAAGTAGTGAGGTCAAAGTTGCCAAGGGAAATAACTCCTGTTTTGACAAACAGTGTTTGGGTACAGTAACACCAATATTTATCAACATTTATCAATAAGTAGCAATACCACAAATAAGTCATTAAATAAGTTGTTGTTGTTGTTGTTGTAGGGCTTTACGCCATTTTTCAGCACACGATAGGCTATACATGGCGGCCAGTATTAATGGTGGAGGAAGAAACCAGGAAATCCCTGGAAAGAACCACCGACCCACGAGAAGTTACTGGCAAGCTTTCTCACATATCCACATTCGCCAAATCCGAGACTCAAACCCACGCAGACAGAGGTGAGATGGCAGTGATCCGTAATGGAGAGCGCTTTAGATCACTCAGCCACTCGGGGCCCCTATTAAATAAGTTAAACAAAATGGTAAATTAATTGTATAAATTATTAGTTTATCTCATAAACAATTTAACTAGTCATCCTTTCCTTTATTTTGTCAATTATTAGCACAGAACATAAACAATTCAATTATTCATTTGTTTGTATGTGTTTAGCTTTTAATGGTCCTCTCATTGACGGCCTTCTTCACTAACTAGATTTTCATGCAGTTCCTCTAACCTTATTAATTACGGTATATTTTCCATCTTGTGATTTGATGTTCTTTGATTTCTGCGTACATTTAATGTCCTTGAGGAACTTTGTGAAAATCTGTCTTATGCTTTTCAGATTTGCACCTACAGATACTGTCGTGTATATGGTAAATGTGTTCTTCTTTTGTTAACTGATAATTCCCGCTGTCATGAAAAGCGCTTCTATAATCCATGAAATGGAGCTCTGTCACTCTGAAAAGTTTATGTATTAGATCTTGTGCGTGTTTTGGTTTCCAATCAACAGAGAGTTTTAGAATGTTATTGATGGGCTCTGCATTGTTATTAATCCAATTCACGCATTCAGTATTTCTGCGGCTAGGTTCGAAAGTGTATTTCTGTAGTCTTGGTTTCAAGTTGTTGGTAAAGTATGGTGCAAATGTTGGATGCTGTTTGTTGATGATTGTTTCCAGATGTTCTGATTGGCTTTCAAAATCGATTGTAGTATTTGTGTCTGTGATGCCACTGGTACCAAATATTTGGGCCATTATTATATCACATTCACCCTTTTTCCACCCCAATTTTGTTCTCACATTATCCTTCACATGTTTAGTGCAGAGATAGTATGTAGTTGGGGAGGAATACATGTTCTATTGCCTTTGTTATGTCCTTCTCATCATCACTTCC
Source organism: Megalonaias nervosa (assembly GCA_016617855.1). Lineage (NCBI taxonomy): Eukaryota > Metazoa > Mollusca > Bivalvia > Unionida > Unionidae > Megalonaias > Megalonaias nervosa. The sequence continues at coordinate 25,484 of JAECUM010014753.1, forward strand.
AAATTCCATTTTTTCCGACACTCATACCTCCACAGATTCAATATCTCAATCTAGCTCTGTAGCAATGTGCTCCAGAAAGGTCTTGTAAGTTCTGTAAGAAGCATCTTTGTGCAGAAGAACAGGGTCAATAAAAATCAGATGTTTGTTTGTATTGTTTCTGACAACTCTTTGATTTTTGTATACTAATGTGGTTACATAAAAGTTCCACAGATTAAATGTTCTGTCTATACCTACTGGTTGTTTATTACAATACGTCAAGATGTGTTGTAGGTCAGTAATTTGGTCTTGTGTATAGCAAATGATGGATGGTACCTGCTCTTTGTTGTATTATTGTCTGCATAAATGGATGTTCATTTATCATTCGAAGGACTTCTAACATATCATCAGTGAATTTGCCTTGGTTATGTCGTTTGTTTGCAGACTTCCTCTTTTCATTCTACTTGGCTTTGCTTATTACTCTAGTGACATGAGTGGCACTCAATGAGTCATCTTTCTTTAATTCATGATATATGTCTCTCAGTATCTGTTCCTTCATCCTTTCCTTTATTTTGTCAAAAGTCCTCAGATGAGTTCTTATAAAATGTTTTTCTCCTCGCCTATTACCGTGTGATGCTGCAAGTGGTTGATGATTGCCTTGGTATTCATAAAGACTGACACTGCTGATGCCAGAGTCGTTCTTTTTGGCAAAATAAGACACTCTTTCTTAAAATCAGGGTCACTTTTAAGTGCAGCATAATATCTGCTCAAAATAACTACATTGTTGTCATCGGGTTGAGGATACAGTTCTTCCCAAGTTACATGGCCCCTTACTCTAAGTTTAATGCAGAATTTGTTATTCTTGACTTCTACATTTCTAAGGTATTCATTTCCAGGATCATGGAGGATGCCTTGCATGACCACAAGGGCACTGTCAGCATCGGAGGAAGAACAATCACCAACCTTCACTTCGCAGATTATATTGATGGATTAGCATGAGATGAAAAAGAACTGGCTGACTTGGTTGAGCACCTTGACACAACCTCCACAGCATACGGTATGGAGATTAGCACCGAAAAAAACAAACTGATTACAAACAACACCAATGGCATCAGTGCAGAAATAAAGGTCAGTGGACAGAAGCTGGAAAGAGTCACAAGCTTCAAGTACTTGGGATCAATTATCACAGATGAGGGCTCCAAACCAGAACTACTTTGCAGGATTGCCCAGACAACAGCAGCAATAACAAGGCTGAAACCAATATGGAAAGATACCAACGTTGCTTTTGGTTCCAAAATAAGGCTGATGCACTCGATTGTCATATCCATCTTTCTGTATGCTTGTGAAATATGAACACTCACATCAGATCTACAAAGAAGGATTCAAACCTTCAAAATGAGATGCTACCGCAAGATCTTGGGCATCTCATACATTGACCATGTAACCAACGAAGTCCACAACAGGATCAAACAAGCCATCGGATCCTATGAAGACCTCTTGACCACTGTAAAAAAGTGCAAACTGAAGTGGTACAGTCATGTCTCAAGATCATCTGGACTGATAAAAGCAATCTTGCAAGGCACAGTGCAAGGGTGCAGAAGAAGAGGCAGACAGAAAAAGAGGTGGGAAGACAACATTAAGGAGTAGACAGGCATGGGATTTGGAGATTCCCAAAGAGCAGTAGAGAACAGGGAAAGATGGAGAGAAATGGTTGTAAAGTCAACTGTGGTGCCCCAATGACCTCTTAGGTTAAGGGATTGATGATGATGATGATGATCCATTTTCAAGGACAAAAGTTGATTTGACAGTATTACCTTTTGAAAAGTCCCAAATCCCATAGTCATCGAAAACTTCACATTTTTTCCCTGCCTTTATCCTGTCAATGTTCCTGCTGTTCTCAACCAATATGAAGCAGTTGGATTTGTCTCCTGCAGGAACATCTGTATGTATGTGTTCTTTTAAAATGATTCAATGGTAAGCTTCATCAGATGAATGCCATTTGCCTGAAGTTAATGGTCAGACATTATCTGGACAAGTTAATGGTCAGACATTATCTGGACAAGGTAATGGTCAGACATCATCTGGACAAGGTAAAGGGTTTTAATCTGTTGTATCATCTAAAACTATATGTTTATCCCTTCCATTTTCTTCAATCACGAAGTTGTGGTAACCGGAGATTTCAGATATTTTTTTGTGGGTTGGTTGACTACAGTTTTGTTGTCTGATGTGTGCAAAAAGGATTCAGTGTTATTATGATCATATAGATTGGATCTGCTAATATTTGTGAACATGAATTCGAGGCCCATGTTATCTTTTATTAGGAATGTTGCCTTCCTTTTCCGATTGGTAACTGGCATGGTTATATCATTTGGTTTGAAGTGTTCAGTATTTTGAACCAGATCTTCATTGGTACCATGCCTGAACACTGGGACTAAATGGTCTGCTGTCCATGTTGGCCGCTGGCCCGGCCCCATTCTACTCTATAATATTGCAAGGGGTTCTTTGTTAGAATCAGGTGAGAAGAGTTTCATCAGTACCTCAGGTGCCTTGTCAAGCGGTCCATTCATTGCAAGATATAGTGTCTGTGTTGGCAAACAAATTACTGTTGATAGAGCCATAACTGTCCATATCAAGGAATATTTGCCATCAGTGCAGCAGGACCTGAGTGACTCTTCAAATGAAGGTGAGTAGTCCATAGGTTGGTTGAAATCAGGTCTTGATGTGTATTTATTGGAAATGAGTGACATTTCTATGGATGTTCTTAGCTGAAGTTCCGTCGATGAATTTTCACCACCAGTAAGTGCAATCGATGCAGCATTGAATAGACAATTGCCATTTCCTGTGGTCATTAATGGGATGCTGATCAAGCCTAATTTGCATTTTTCCATTGTTTTGTGCATTCCTGTCGATTTCCACAAACACAGGCTGGATTAACGATTTGCCATAGAAATTGAGGGGATTTATCCTCACGTTTTGCATCATACTTAAGACTCTTTAAGCCATGAAGTGATGTCCACTACACAAAAGAGAGACAGATAAGACATATCAGCATAAATGTGAAAAATACTGCATTGGTCAATTAATATTGTACCTGATTTAACTAAAGACTATAGGCGAATGCTAGCTGATTTGGACCATGGCTGAATCTACCAAAATTATTTATACTTATTGAAAACTATTATATTTCCCAGGTACATTGAGTATGTCAGATAAGTATTAAAACACCAATTGTATGCATCATAATGGTGTTGCTATTGTATTACTCTAACGTCTTAAAATAGGTATCAAGAAAGAGCAAACACAAACAAGTTTTATATAATTTAAAAATACAATTAAAAAATAAAATTTAAAAATACAATTTATTTTCCTAAAATACAGATATAAAAATAAAACCTGCAGAATGGTGAATGAATTCCTATCATCCTAAATGTTCTATCAATTCCATCAGTTTCATAAATAACTCTTTATACAATTTGTTTTGTAAATATAATGCGAATAAAGCACAATTTGCTAGAGAAATCAATAATCAATAAATATTCATTATTTTTTAATAGTGCTGATAATGACCTAATTTATGAAAAAGTTAACTTATTTTCTTTATTGAAACATTGGAAAGTTATTTTGGTAAAAAAATGTAAATGCGATAGCTCATATCTTTTTCTGATTTCAGCTAGAAACTTGCTATTTTATATAAATTTAAACGATGAAAGTCTACCTTTTATTTTCTCTTACTATGCTTGCAAAAACATAATAACTTTTAACATAAACCAGGTACGTGTGTTTCATTGATTTTCTTTTAATCAGTCTGTATTTTGGGACGAATCATCCCATAATTTCCACCAAATAGGCATGTTCCCAATCAGCCATGATCTGAATCAGCCTGTTACCTAGGGCGGCAAAATTGGAGAGGGGAGACAAAATTAGTTGTATTTAAAAAAATGCAGCTTTTGATATGAATAGTGACAGTACCAATACAGAAAAATAACCTCTATTATTGGATTCAGACTATACATATGAGTTACGACAAAGAAACAAAGACCCTTTCCGTCAACGTAGCCTTGCACCTTCTAATAACCCTTTTAAATAATTCAGTTTTCAACCAGTGTTCTTACAATCCATATCATGCGATGATATAAAAGATATCTGCAGAAAAGAAATCGAGGCTAATTCAATTGTAAGAGATGAGTTTGTTCACTGTACTGCGGCATCTATGGATATATGCCTCGTGGCAGCAAAAAGCTTTAAAAGCATGTTTTCTCAATTTGCTATCACTGTCACGGAATTGTATAAATCTCTCTATTTACTTAATACATGTACTCGGGTTTCGTTTTTTGTGTACAACGATACCTGAGGGTGATTTTTGTATATTGTACATTATTTCCAAACAGAGAGTTCGGTTCATCCTATGCCGCACATGTGAAGTGCTTTCAATAGGAAAAACCGAATTTCACAGACGATATAGGCTACATCATCTGTGTATACACCTCACCGTAAAGTGATAGATGCACATTACGGAACTTTTTGTCAGTAAGCAGCTGACTTAGGGACTTGCATATCTTCAGCTGCAGAGGTATGTAATTTATTAATTTCTTATGTATATTATTTCTTTTGTATATTGTAAGTTATTGCTATTGTATTACCATGTTCATTTTTGTATGTTTCCAATGTAGCTTTGGCTTGCGTAGTATAACGCAAATATTTTTCTATTCTTGTTTGTGACTTAGCAAGAGATCTTATATTAGCAATATAAAGTTGCATTTTATTAAGAAATGTTTAGTACCATAGGAATCTCATCGGACACAGGTTCACTTTTGAACTTGTTTATTGTTTTGTAATATTGTACCGATAATGTAATTTACATAACTTACCGTATATAACGTCATTACGTTTTATCTTATATGCCTGTCATGAATAGTACATGGTATTAGTTGTATTTTCAGCTGACCAGAGTGACCAGGGTGACCAGAGTGAACATAGCAGCTGTAGAGTTGACTAGAATGACCAGAGTGTCGGGGTGACCAGGGTGAACATAGCAGCTGTAGAGCTGACTAGAGTGACTAGAGTGACCAGGGTGTAGAGCTGACCAGACTGATCAGAGGGATCGTGGTCGACGTGGTACCAGCTACAGAGCTAACCACAGAAGGAACTGAAAGGTGGTCGGTGACTACCTGTAATGATACTTACTTGACTGACCAGTGTGACTGGTAGCCAAGTGTAATCTTGACGGAGTGTTTTTGTGTTACTCCATGTATGTAATCTTTTAGCCATGGGCTAATTTTGGGGGTTTTGTTATACCCATTGTTTTGGGAGTGTATAAGATATTTTTGTATAATATCTCTCCAATCAATTCACCACATTTTACTATTTGAGTAAAACAATATCTCATTTTTCACTAGTTGAGTGAATACTTCATTTTTTACTATTGAGTAAAACACCCATTATTTTCATCGTGTGAAATTGCTGTGATTTGTTCACATTTGTCCTTGTGCTATGTAAAGTCATTCATTTGTATTTATATTTGTTGCATTTTTAGGTTTTGTGCGTATTATGTTAATTTGTCCAATATTTGGACCCATACACACACATATCAATCATATTTATTTTCCTATTTAAATCATACATCAATAAACATTATATTTGTATTACCATCAACATTGTTCTTTTTTAAGTCCGAAATCCCAACTCAGTTGTCTTGTTACAATCACGACAGAGTCATTTATACATTGATAGGAAGAAAGTAACATGTATAACACCAGTAATTTCAATAAATACATCTTAGTATAAGGAATAAATTTTATATTTCAATATACATCATAAGACAAGGAACAAATTGACAATGGGTTGAGATATATATATATATATATATATATATATATATATATATATATATATATATATATATATATGGTAAATCGTCATCTGGTTACATAGAAGAAGAAAAAGACCTAAGCAGGTCATTCTGTAAACAAACGAGTCGGTTTGTACCCAATGCTATGCTCATTTCACATCTAAAACTACAGTTGTTAATTGCACACATTTAAGTACAAATATAACCACCAATATTATATAAAAATATGTTTTTTCTAAATATTTCAAATTGTTAAATATTCAATTTCAGGCATTGTCTTGGTGACAGATGTATGCCGTATTAACTTTGGTGCATTATAGATGTTTTATTCCTGGCAGAATCCAAGCATGTTATGTATATTTAATTTAATTGTTTGTCTGTTAGTTTTTTTAAAAAATTTATTCCATTACATGTTATTATAATGTAACATTGTTTACTGGACTTGACCTTGTCCAGAACTGAGTTCAGTTCTGTTCGACTTGATTGACTTTTATTAAAAAAATTTTATTTCATTGATGTAAACAACTAATAATAGCTTCATTATTCTCTGCAGGTATGAGTTCATTTACCAAATTATTATTCAGGTAAACATGTTGATTTGGGTCAGTGTTATGGGGATTCCAAAGTGAATTTTATAGGGTATTATGTCTTAAATAAACAAGGCTCATTAAGTCATGCTAGAAAGTTATTTTAATTAGGTAATGGTTGTTTTTAGAAAATGCTAATGTGTGACCTGAGGTCAAACAGAGAACCATATTATCTTGTGACTGTCAGAATTTTACCAGTTGTGCTTTAACATCTAGTACTTTAAGTTGTGTTATGTTGTGACCAGTTTGTGCTGAATTTTATTTTCTTCAAATTATTGAATTCAAGTGATTATTTTCTCTGGAAATACAAAAGTGCTCTGACAAAATTCTTGGATATAGACATTCATTGTAATTTATACTGAATTCAAACCTGGAATAATATTTCTGTGGTTCAACAAGAGACTGTTGACTTATCAGTACGACACAGGACATAACAGACACGTCATCGTCTTTAATTTTTTATCTCTTTGGGACTTGAACTGAGTTTTATTCAGGACTTTTTATTACTAGGACTGGTGTCTTTAATTCTTGGATTATTTTTGGATTTCATTCGCAAAACCATAAGTTCTTTTTTCTCATTTTTCACTTTGTATTCTAGGGAAATAAATTATTTGTTAAATTTTACAAAGCTTGTTGTCTTCACTCTTTTCTGTTACTTATTTTAAGCACATAGACTCGTAACAAGCATGCCTAAGTTTACTCAGTTATTTGAAACATTAAATATATAGCTTTAAAAACAAAGAAGTAAATATAAATTATGTAAAATGCAGTGCAAGTTAAATCCCCCCTCCGTGCGAGAGTATTTATGTGCATTATATTTAGGAGGATAACAAAATAAAACAGAATATGCAAAGCAATGAAAATAAATTTTCACTCACCAAATTCAGTAATTTCAAATGAGAATTTCAGTTATGTCACCAACTTGTTAGCTTCTTGTGATCAGTGAAATTGTCCAGAACTTTTGCACAAGTAGGTATTTGTGGCCGACAGTCAACAGAAACATGGCTATGTATTTTTACAGGGGAAATTGCAATAACCATGACCCAGACGCTAAGAAATATGTTTACTTATATTGATGATGTGAGCATATAATAAATTAATAAACAGAAAAATAACAAACAATGCCTAAAGGGGGAGGGGGCTAAATGGTTTGTGGTGTTTTTCATATAATGGAAAATGACGAGAACAATTTTCCTAAATAAACAGCATCTGACAAATTATAGATAGTTCGATTAAACTTAACATGAAGAAAATTATCTGACATCTTGGTCCCATCACATACTTCCCATGAGTCCAATTGTTGGATTGAAACCATTTTTCCAGGTACATGTTTTAAATAAGAGATGCACTTACAAATTTATTTAAGTTTTGCTTTATCTTCCAGATACAGGAGTATGATGTATGATATAATCTCTAAAAACATAAATGTAATATACCATATTTAATGTTATTTTTCGTACACAAAAAGATAATTATTAATATCGGTGAACGAAAAATTATATGTAAAATAAATAATTATCATTTTGTGGTAATGACCATGTACAAAAAATAAAGGAATCATACCCGAACAAGGTCAACAGAACACACAACACTCGACAACCTAACGTACAAAACAAATGTACAAATTCTGTCTCATTCTGCTCTCAACTCAAGAATCTGATTGTTGTTATGAGAGAGAGAGAGAGAGAGAGAGAGAGAGAGAGAGAGAGAGAATAATCTTTATTGTTCAGGAATCAGTTACCTGTCAGTTGTGTTATTCCTTATGTAAACACTACAAGGGCACTATTATATTCCACTGGCAATTAAAACCTGAATAAATAAATCATTTTTGTTGTACCGGTAATTATGGGACCCATTGTCAGTAGGCCACATGGCTATACAGACGTAATATACATGCTAATTAAATACTCTGACCTTTAGCTTGGTCTTTTCCAGTAAATACTGAATTGAAGAACAGATCAAATTAAGGAGGCTCTGCGCAGGGAAATGAGGCTACCCATGGGGTGTTGAAAATGTGTATGACAAGCCCATTAGCTCAAGAACAATATTAATCTACTGATACTTGTGCTGAAGCCATTGAAAAAAATGGCAAATGAATTTAAGAGAGAGAGAGAGAGAGAGAGAGAGAACAACAAAGCAACATGTATAAAAAAAAATTGTTATATTATAAACACAACATACTATTTTCAAGGATACAATTTGTGATCCAACGTTGGACAAATGCACAAAACTAACTGGGTTTTTATAGTTTTTACTGCATTACTATATCGAAACAATAAGATTAATTGCCCAGTGGTCTGTGATCTTCACTTCATCCTCTACTGGATAAATAAACTCAAATGGCTTCAGAACTCATTTTCAAATGTGCACGTTTCTTGGCTACAGACTGACGTAATAAAGAGCGCCCATTAATGATGTTGTCCAGCTGTTAATGAATAGCGGTATATATTGTAATGACAACAACAAAAAAAAACCATCAATCATTATATTTTCTCGCCAATACAAAAGACAAAGAAGGGCAATATGATGAATGCGAATAGATTCTCAGTTAACAGAACAGTTGCCCTTTCCGAGTAAGCTGAGCAAAGGACTTTCTACACACTTATAATTGGTGAATATTTCTTAATTGGTAGTTGTTTATTTTCTATTTCATTGTTAGATGCCTCAGTTACGCATTTACGCGAAGATATCAGATAACTGAATTTGGGTTTCATTGAGGAAACAAATATTTATATTTCTCATGTGGGATTATACCATCTATACTCGGCAACGAATAAATTGGTTGTTTTGTGTATCTAAGTGATACATCGTTTTATGTAAGAAAAATAATAGGTTTACCAAAAAAAATGTGAAGTTTTGTGTACGAAAAAATATGATAGTTTTAATTATTATTTTTATGGCTTGATGGTATACGAAAAATTAAAGGGTACGAAAAATAACATTAAATGCGGTACATCAAACAGTTGCTTGAACCAGTAGTCAAGGCATACAATACTATCAGTAATATTAACATAAATGCAAACAAAAATAAGCAAATTATTGAACAAGCACACTAAAGAAAACAAGACATAACAATGGATACACCTGTACTTGTTAAGTTATACGTAAATTGGTTGATCCTAAACGCTTAAATGTTGATAAAATAAATAATTTATATTCATAATTAATACATATACAGATACATTTTAAAACATTTTTACTAAAGGAAAATTGATTAAAGTTACCTGTACCAAGCAATTAAATCCTTCTTTGTAGTTGTAAGTAGATGTACTGATCTCTAAGGCAAAACATTTGTTGCAAATATATGGTACGTTATAATGTTCAGCAAAAAAGGCAAATTCCTCCACAAACAACTGTTCACAGTTTGAATGGTTCCACTGACGGCAAGTTTATAACAAAATAAATGAGGGAAGTATAATGCATTGCCATTTAAAGAGGAAACTTATAAAAAAAAATACAAAATTAAAGAGATTTGATGCAACACAGTTCTTTTCCGCAGGTTATCGGAAATGGGTCCATCAACCAATACATGTACTATCAATCATTGATAGTATCAATGTCTACGTGTGTGTTTTTTCCCTCGCTTTTTAATGCGTTTTTGAGAGTTTTGGTGTGATTATATGTAATACTGGGGTGTTCTTGGGGTGTTTAGTAAGACTGCTGTAGGACTAGTCCATTAAATTTAACTTATGGGGGTTTTTTTTGTTTGTTTTTAATTTAATAACTTCACTTGTTACTTACCATATGTGATATTTGACTATACAACACCTACCCAGCTAAGCTTAATCGCATTACCAATAGCCCTTAATACACATAATTACATCCGCTGTACTCAAGATAGTCCTACATGTGAGACCTCTATGCTGATATTTGTTTTGGGCGCCTGGGTCTTACTCCCTAACTAACGGCGCTGTGAGGCATGTTTTGATGTCAACTAACAGTGTAACGAAAGTAAAATTTTCAGGAATATCTCACACAACTGGCAAAATAACGATGCTTTCTACAAAGTAAAGTCATAATGTTTCAGTCAGACTTTACTTACCCTGATGTCTTTTCTCTAATAAATTCAAATTCTCACAAGTTTCATTGGCCTACATTTCTGTTGGCTGGAAAGCGATGAGAGCCAGGAATGCCGAAACCAGGTTAAGTTGAAATATTATTCTTTAATAAAATGAATAAAAATATATTATGCCTATTGGAACTGTAAGCAACGTTTCATTTCGTTCAATAAACATACACCCCACATGAACCTACTTCGGCAAACCTCGACTACCATCACATTGCAACAAATTCAAATGTATGTCAATAGAACATGAAAATGCATCCATTTGCTAGCATCAGATTTTGATTCCACCAGGATAAAAACAGCACAGTAAGTATATTAATTACATATAAATTTGTGGAAGAGTGTCAATATGGGCTGCCAAGTGTGTGAGATATTCCTGAAACTTTGACTACTCGTTCCGAGGTCAACCGACGTCGGAACGCGCTATACAAGGCCGTTATTTGGGAAGTAAAATGTAGCACTAAAACATAAAATAACATGTGATATGTCATACATTGTAGGACTATAGTCAATAAAACGGAGCTCGATTACAAATAATTCCTTCACTTTCCCTCATACAATAAAAGTAATATATAAAATGTCCGACATGCCATCATAATAATCAGTTTGTGTCTTCCACGCCTCTGTTATCTTCTGCTTCAAATCTGGTTTTGTTAAATGTTGCTCCATGAAGATCGGATCTTGTGCATTAATGATCGTGCCTGCCTTGTGTTTCTTTGTTTGCCCTGCGGTCTGTGTGACCGAGTTTCTTTTCCCGCTCATCTTTAAGGCAATCGAATTTGTAATGCCTAGGGAATAGTGATTATCAGGAAATGCAAAAAATCAAAAAAGTCTTGATTTTTTTAGTGACTATTTTCACGTGTTTTCATGGATGCAGACACTCTTACGATAGTCGCTACAAATAATAAAGTATTAAAATGCATTTGCTAATTATATTTACATTGCTCTATACTTACATATTTGCATATGTGTAATTTTAAATTGTATAAGTCACTTTAAGACTAATTCTACATAAAATTGAAATTCCATACTTACGACATCAATTTTCGTATCCGGCAGGTTCAAAAACACCAGCATGGAATAGACGTCTCAATAGTCACAAATTTTACATGATTAGAAAAGGAGTCGATATTAAAAAATGGTAGGCATTTGTTCAATACTAAATTGAAGAAACTGAGCATAATTAGCCTTACATAATCTGGAATTAAATTGCGCATTCATGTAAATAAAAATCTTTAACATATTTTCGGCATGAACCTAACTTCGACAAAAATATACGAGTAACCATGCGTGTAATAATTAACTGGGTTCTCACTATGAATTTGAAAGTTTGAGTTCGGGACTCCATCTGTGTAAATTGTTGGAGTCTCCTCACAAAAAGTAGAGTTCCAATGGCGAGTCCTTTTTTCCTTGCAATAATTCAGTGCATCTTGAAAGTACTTTTGCATCACCAATATAAATGACAACAGATTACTAATGCTCATTCATTGTGAAATCTTTGGTATTATTTAACAGCTTTAAAATGTAAAGCAGTTGAGAATTATGATTGTGATGCTACAACTATAACAATTCACAATGATTCTACATGGTTAATTTCAAACCCTTTAGTTGATAAGCACAGAATTGCAAATCTTTGCATCACAATATCAGTCTGATTTGAGTGTTACTCCCTAATCCTGTCTTTGAACCTCCACCAATGATTAAAGTACACACTGCCAGATGTAAGAAAAGATCACAATCAGGATTTTTTTTCACTTAACCGACAGTATCACCAAAGTAAAATTGTTACTGATCCTGCATAAACCTATCCTGCTAAAAATCAAACATATGGCTGATACAGGGTTCTCAATAGATTTTCAAACTGAAGAATCAGTTGACCCTTGACCCCAGAATCTCAGGAGTCAAAACTAAAATCTAAAGAGTCATTTCTTTTGGACAGTCATGACCTGTGATTCCTTGTTATTGGTGGAAACAAATGATGTTAAAGATTTATTGTCTTGTGCTGAATAATGAGAAATACCTGTACAGTATTTTGCAAGAAATATACAATCTCATTTTTGTAAGAGTTTTTCTTTCTAACTATGTGTTACTGTGTGTATATTTTGTATATAAAACAGACAGAGGATTATTTTATACTTTATTATATTTTCAACTTTTCAACATATTCTGTTATCAACTGCTCCAGTCATTTTACATGCAAAAATATACACATACAACTATGAAGGTTATATGTTGTTCAGATATCAATGATATACTTTAAAAAAAATTGTCAGTTCACTTTTCCAGTTGTCTTTAATTTTTCTAACAAATTTCGGAGATTGACTCTTCTTCTCCTCAGAGCTGACACTATCTTTCTGTTTCTTTGGAGTCTCAGGGTCATGACTGCCAGGTCATTTGTGAGACAGAGACAGAAAAGAAAATATACTTCTTGGTGCCATTGTGATTTTTAAGTTCAGATGTATGCACTGAGTGTTATGACCATTCAGTTTTTTTATGAATGATCCATTAAATAAAAGGTTTGAGGTTTTAAATGTTTTGCCAATTTAAGCCAATTAATTGCCAGTAAAACGCAATCCCACGCCGAAAACTAGCTTAGCAAGAAGCCATATATTCCTGTTTTGTCTAACTGATTATAATTTAAAGCGCCGTTAAACAAATGCCAATATTTTATCAGAAAGGAATCCAGTGAAGTCTTAAATGATTCTTAAATGAAGCAATTTGCCAATAAAACAGTTAAAGTTGGTCCACTTCCGTTGACAACCGGCTTTGCGAGCCACCATAATGATATGCTCCAGTTCTGACCAGTTGATTATATTTTGATGTCCAAACATACCAATGTTGATATTTGATCAAAAGGCAGTCCATTCATGTCATAATTGTTTCCTCTTCCTCTGTCACAAACTTCAAACATAATCTCAAAACAATCCAACCTGTCAGTTGAATCTAAGCCTAACTTCAGTGAACTGTTAGCTCCACCCAGTTCATGTATGTCTTCCATTGGTGTGATATCATTGGCCATCAAGGTCTAAACTATTGTCGAGCAGATGTCAATCAGTGCCTCCTACAGTAAATTTGTTATGGAAAGCGTACTCTTGGTAAGAAACAAAGCTGGTGGCGAATCAAGGGTAATTAAGATTGATGTTCCAATCTATGTGCATCAAAAAGAAGCACAAGTCGAAAATTTCGCATGTCAAAAATGGGTCATTTTAAAATTTGATGCATCAAAACCCAAGAGTTCACTTCTGTTGAAAACCCTGAGATAAGATTGTAATTCAACATATTTTTATTCATTTGAATTTGGAATACTGAAGCTTCTTAAAAATGCTTTTCTTTAAAGATGCCACAGTTTGCTTCTGAGGAACTGAGGAATCAAATTTCTGTTTTTATTTTATGTAGCCCTCAGCCATTATGTGTAAAGAGCTTGCATTGTGTGATTCCAGGGACAATTTATGAAAATTGCTACACCCTAAAAAAAATGAAGTGCCCTGCACAGTTTTGTATTTCTGTGCAGAAAGTGCACAATATTATAGCCTCTCCTGGGTCATACTGTACCTCAGCCATTTGTGTTCATTTTTCCAGCATTTCTGGTACTTTCTGTATCTCTTCCCTCGATGATATTTGCAACTGCGCTCTCGCTCTCTCTCTCTCTCTCTCTCTCTCTCTCTCTCATTATCTGATTTCTGCTACTTCAGTGGCACCTGCATACATTCAAACACCTAAATTGCTTGCATTTGTCACCGCACAATGTATCGAATGTTTATCAGTAATGATATAAAGATTAAAACACAGTATAATTCTGGATTATTTGTTGAGTGGACGAATGTGACCTTTTCCAGTTGGAGGTTTGGTTCCTATGGGTTTAACATCATTTTTCAGCACATTATAGGCTATACATGGCAGCCAGTATATTTGGTGGAAGAAGAATAGAGAAAAGCCCAGAAAGAATCACTGACCCAAGGGAAGCACTGGCAAGCTTTCTCACATACCCATGACGGCCAAGCCAAGACCTGAATCCATGTAGAGAGAAGTGAAAGAAAGAAATGAAAGACTTTGTATGAAGTCTAGCTGGTCCTAAATAAAAATTATGCAAGCCTAACATTAAAATCTGGCTGCCATGAAAATGATGCCACTCTGATATCCAGTATGGCCACCACAGCAGCCATCTTAAAAATCTTGTTATTGCTACTCTTGATTGGAAAGTCATATCTTGAAAATATTGTGATCTCTACTCTTTTTCAAATGGATGGCTGCATCAACATGGACTTTTCAGTTGTAGATTTCTTATGATACCTAATTAGTTCTACATGAAAATGGTGCCAGTCATACATCCAGGATGGTTGCCATGGTGATTGTCTTACCAATCTTGTTGTCACTACTCCTGAATGGATGATCATTGTGACATGGTGTTTTCACCGAAAGACTTCTAGTGATGTCCACTGTATCCTAAATAAATATGGTTCCAGTATGTGTACCCATGCAGCTAATTTGAAAATCTTGTTATTGCTGAAGAATATTAGAGATGGTTTGAACACCATATAGCCCAGACACCCCTGCCACTGCCAAAAATTAAATGTCAGTATATCAAAAATTTTCCAGACCTCCATTGTTTAACATATAATTGATTCAGTTGTACTGAATGATGCATATTAAAGTGAGATGTCAAAGCACACATGCATGTAATTAGTCTGTTTATTGAAGCAATGATAAGCCACTGACAATTAGTTAACATCTGTTTTATTTTCCCTACCTAGTAAGATTAGGTCTGTGTGACTTCACCTTATTCCTTTACAATCAAATGGACTCTTGATTACAACTCAACATAGTTGATACTTGCTTTATAGAAATAGATCAAACAAAAGGCAAGTTTGATAATTACAAAAATTGTTTACTGAGGACACAGCTATAGAATTTTCATGCATCCAGAAATAAAAATGCTAATTTTTGTTATGAATTTCAGCATCTGGGACATAATAACCTGAGGGATGCAGATAAATTTAAATTGACAAGCCAGTGGACAAAGAAAAAATATGAAATAGTCAAAGCCTTAGATGAGCACAGCTGAGTTTTCATGGTGTCACTGACATTGGAAATGTTCTTAGCATTAACAAGGAAACTAAAACTATATTGCACTGTATATATTGTTATGTGTAGGCTCGTACAAAAATAACGAGAAAAGAGTGAAGCCAACAAGCTGTGTATATTTTAACAAAATAATTTATTTCGCTAGAAAACAATGTAAAAATTGGAAATAGGACGTACAGTTTGTGAATATAATCCAAAATTTAATCCTAAGATTGAAAAATACAAGTCCTATCACTAAACAGTTCTAATAGAATCCGGGTTCGAATCTCAATGAAATTCCAATATGGAGGCGATGACGTCAGATGATGTCTGTCCTGATGGTAACAGATCCTCAATTGAATCACAGTTTATAATGTTTCCTTTAAACTCCAGAATAAATTTCCACTGAATTTCTTTCTCCCAGAACATGTATAAAAAAGTACACTTACATGTATTTAGTTTTCTAGAGAATAAATTATTAAATTCAAAAAAACAGATGAATTTCAAAAACAATCTGGCAACAACAATTGAAACCTCCTGAGCCCTCAAGGTTTAAAATACAACTCACTAAATCTACTAGAGAGTGTCTATTTAAAGCTGCGATTTTAGATCACATGGTGCTTCACGTGATGGGCTGCGTGATTTACTAATTTGAACAGCACAATAAAAAAAATGAGAATTATCACGTAGCTACAATAGCCCTATCTAAGAATCAAATTCTCACACTGAAAATATATTTAAAAAAAGGAAGACTGTTTACAGTTCAGCTAACATGCGGGCCGAAATGACCTAGGCAATAGCCAATCATTATCACTCGATGTTTACAAAATCTATGAGCTAAAAATAGTGCTGAAGTAATGTTAAGATCTAATCAGGTCAAGCCAGTTTTCGGAAAAGAGATTCAAATGCAATGAAAATTATCATTACAATAAAATATAATGAAACAAAAATAAAATGAAAAGAATTTAAAACTAACACACAAGCAATTTAATTACATATTTGTAACAATATCTTATATTTTGGGGTCTTTTTTATGTAAATTTCTTGTTTCAAACTATTTATTTTTTTGTTTTCCACAGTTTTGCTTTGCTAAGCAATAGAGATCAGAATCAGTCTAAATGGAGTTCTTTGGCTTTACTGCACAACATAACTATATTCCAATTTTGCATCAGATGTTTGGTTGTCAAAATTTGTCAGAGCAATAACAAGGAAAATCCGTATATACATTATTATAAGAGCTAGTTTTGTGCTGCTTGAGCAGCTCTTGCTATTAATGTTTTTAAACAAGAAAATTTCCACCGAAAGGTGCCATGGACCTTTAAAGTTCATCTTACAGAAATTTTATATACTATCACTCAAATAAAAGATTGCTTGCTTTATTAATTCTGGTCCCATCTTCTTCAGTGAAAATGTGGAGACTGTGATGATGCTAGTCTGTTGTGTGCAAATTCATATAACTTCTAAGCTCAAGATTTTAATTTTTGCTTAGGAGTGAAATTCTACCAGTCTTCAGAATTTATCATGTACCCCCTTGGCTGAATTTTTAGGTACCAAAACAGTGCAGTGTGCATGTATGTACCTGTGCATTTCATTCCCTTTACTTTGTTTCTCCGAAGAACTTAAATTAATATAATTATGATTTGGTGTAATTGGTACACAAATACAACAGTTTTATCAACATGTGCAGGGGTGTTGTAACTTAGGATGAAAGGACAGTCTGATATTAAAATGAGTATTTCCATTGCATTGCTTCCATTTGTGGCACCATAGCAAGATTTGACAATGACTCATTGTGGTTCATGTTCTGGTCCTGAAATCATACAACTTTGAAACCCATGCACATCGAAACTCCTAGATTCCATTCACGTTTTCAACCTCAAACAGTCAGTTAGCCAACCCACCCATAAACATGGTCACATATTAGACTGGATTCTTTACAGACCTGATGATAATATTCTTCAGTCCTCCCAGGTGTCCCACGAACTTTCATCAGATTACCTCTGCATTATATGCCATTTTGATGTATCAGTCCCTAACCCTCCACCTTTATTCGCTACTAAGAGAAACCTCCGTATGATAAACAGAACCAAACTAATGCATGACATCCAAGCAAACCTAACAACTAGCTTACCTACTACAGCAGAACAACTTGATAACTGCCTGCGTTCATTGCTCGACAAACAGGCCCCAGCAACCAAGTGCAGAGTAGCAATTCAGAAGTGTTCTCCGTGGTATAGCAGTGTTAGGGACCAGCTTCGCACTGCTAAAAGAGACCGCCGTAAAGCTGAGAGGCTTTGGCTTTCCACCAGACTCACTATTCATAAGCAGATCTATGATGCCGCTAAGAAGAATGTCACAAACATAGTCCATGCAGCGAAATCAGCCCACTACAGTACTAAGATCACAGAAAGTTCCAGCTGCAAAGAGCTATTTGAGATTACTAACAAGCTAATGTCAAGGAACAAATGTACACCACTTCCAGCTACCTCCTCTCTAGTCGACCTTCCGGACCTGTTTGCAAATTTCTTCCGTGACAAAGTACAAACCATCAGAGATAAACTTGACAACACAATTTCAGTTGACTCGTCGTCACCATACAGTTGCGATACAGAATTTCAGCGGCAACCGTTAGCAGCATTTGAACCTGTCTCTATGGATTTAGTACGTACAATCGTGATGAAGAGTGCACCAAAGTCATGTGAACTGGATCCGATTCCGACGTCACTGCTGCTAGAGTGCTTGGATCCAATATTGCCTTCACTAACTGATGTTATTAATACCTCTCCCTCATCTGGGGAATTCCCATCATTTTACAAAACTGCCATTCTAAAGCCTCTGCTGAAGAAACCAACACTCGACCATAATGATTTAAAGAACTACCGCCCAGTTTCTAATCTCCCATTCATGTCAAAAATCTTAGAAAAAGTTGTTCTATCCCAACTTGTATCTCATCTGAATTCAAACAGTCTTTTTAGCAATGTACAGTCTGCATATCGCCCTTGCCACAGTACTGAAACTACTCTTCTGAAAGTAGTCAATGACCTTCTCTCTGCTTTGGATGGCGGAAAGATTACAGTCCTCACTCTCCTTGACTTGTCTGCAGCATTTGACACTATAGACCATGATATATTACTTCACCGTCTCCAGCATGTATTTGGCATTCATGATACGGCCTTACTATGGTTCAAGTCCTACTTGGTCAACAGGACACAAATTGTGTCCGCAAATGGAAAACACTCCAGCCCAGTTGATCTATGCTGTGGTGTTCCACAGGGGTCTGTTCTTGGACCTGTTCTCTTCATTCTATACACTCAGCCACTCTCAAGTGTCATAGATCATCATCCAGTGTCTCACCAATTGTATGCTGATGACACCCAAATATACAAATCTAGCCATCCAGCTGAAGTTGAAGCTACCATCCAAGGCGTAGAGAGGTGCATTTCCGATGTGAAATCATGGATGACATGTAACAAGCTGCAGATGAATGATGATAAAACTGAAGCCATCCTGATTACAACACAAAGACTTTCTCATTCACATCCTTTACCTCAGACAATAAATATCAGCAACACCAACATTAAATTCACACAGTCAGTACGAAACCTCGGTGTCACTCTTGACAGTACTCTCTCATTGCATCAACATGTCATGAACATATGCAAGGCTGCATATCTTGAGCTGAGACGAATCAGCTCCATTCGCAAGTATCTTTCAGTTGATGCCACTAAAACACTTGTGTGTTCCTTAGTACTTTCAAGACTGGACTATTGTAACTCAATTCTGTCTGGTTCGTCTCAATATCTACTTCAGAAACTTCAAAAAGTTCAAAATACAGCTGCTCGAATCATCCTTAGAGTACCACGATCAGAGCACGCCTCTCCCCTGCTCTGTACCCTACACTGGCTATCCATACGATCCAGAATTAAACACAAAATTTGTTCTCTGTGCTACGTTTCACTGACGGGCTCCAGTCCAACATACCTATCTGACCTCACCCATGTGTACACACCTGCAAGATGCTTACGCTCCTCTTCTGACACTCGTATTCTCATTATTCCCACTATGAAGATGAAATCATGTGGACAACGCTCTTTTGCATACCAGGGCCCAGCAACATGGAACGAATTGCCCACTGCACTTCGACACAAAGACACAGTGATCTCATTCAAGAGCGCTCTTAAAACTCACCTATTTCAACTGCAAGAACAGACTTAAAGACCTAATAATGTATCCTTGCCTTAAATATTTACATCATATTTTCAGTTTCTACTTTTGTGGTGTTTGTTTTTATTTTTGTGATCATATCATTATATATGTTTTGTTTTTTTTTAAGTGTTGTCAAATGTTGTAAAGTGCTTAGAGCTTCTAAAGATTAGGCACTATACAAAGTCCTCATTATTATTATTATTATTATTATTGAGTCTGATATTGAGTTTTCACTTTCAGCCTCTGAGAAAAGAAAGCTTTCAAATGGAACATCATTTGTGATTGGCCGAAAAAAACACACTTTCATATGCAACATCATTTGTGATTGGTTGAAACAAAATCTCAAAAAGCTAACTCAAGTTCAAGGATTTTATGATCTCCATGGAGAAGACTAAGAACAATTCATTTTACCATATATATTAACTTGTAAGTTGAGTTTGACTGCAAAGACCATGATCTGATGTTGCAGTATGTGCTGGCTGATTTGGGTCTATGCAGTTTGTTAGGAGTAATCTGTAAAACAAATAATATAGACCCCAATCTGTCACCACATTATGCAATGGCAGGTCAGAATCAGTGTTTGATGTTGAAATTGACTTATAAGCAAGTATATGTGGTAATTTGGACAAGTTAAAAACAGATTAAAATAATTGACTCATTCAGATTTAAGCTTGTGTCCAGTTTTCAGCTGTGCCTTATGATTTGGTGTCCTTAAATCTAGGATGCAATATCAGAAGATTTTTGCTGAATTTCAGTGTAAGTGAATAAAAAGCTCTGATGCATTGTTCATTTCAGATGACACAGCTTATATTGCTAAATACAGCAAATGTATATACTTTATGTACTCGCCTATAAGAGAAGTCAAACTGTAAACAACAAAGATCCTGATCCGCCATAACATAATGTTGATTACTGTGAACAA